>JAKWBI020000565.1:0-30807 GCA_022664585.2 Zalerion maritima
AATTCAAAAAACACGTGTGGACCCGGCGCCCTCAATTTTTGGTGCGGGGCCTTTTTTCAAACGCCCCCCCCCCCCCCCCCCCCAGAAAAAAAATTAACTCACCCTCCGTCCATTTTGTCTGTCTTTGTGTCTTGTAAGTCGTTCTCTTCTGTCTTCGCTTTTTGCGGACCGGTTTGGTGCCCGTACGTTTGATGTGGGGTAGGTAGGCAGCAAAGGTCGTGGAGTCTTGGAAGATTTGGTTGCAATCTAGGCTTGATATTCGCACAAAAATCTATCGAGTTTGCGAGGTCGGCCTAGGCGTCGGGCACAGAGAGAGAGGTAGGTACGTGGCTACTGCTGGAAGGTTCTCGTGCTGTCAATTGTGTTGCAGGGAAAGGAAGCGAAACAACTATTCCGAGCTGGAAGACTTAAAAAAATCGGAATTTTGAAAAAAAAAAAAGGACCTTGTCCAAGAAGTGACGTCGTTGTGCTGGTCCGTGCATAGCCGAGCCAGCAACTTAGAATTCTGACTAAGAGTATCAAGGTGAGGGTTTCCTACGCCAAATCACAACGATAGTAACACAATCAAAAAATATATATATATACTTTCGAGTCATATTGAGTTTCATTTTGTGGACCCTGAACGTCTTGAAGAATATATACTACCGGGTACATTCTGTAGACCAATAACTTGCCCACTCATGCTATTACAGAAGCTTGTCCCTAGCATGATTTTATTTCGCCACTTGAAATGGCTTGCAAGGAACACATGGATCAATGCCAGGGCCTTTGGTTCGTTCAAACATTCATCGGGCTCAGTATGATTTGAAAGGTTCAGCAGTTATCTCTTCCAGTTCTCCATTAGAGCCAGCAATTATCATTTCAAACAGTAGCCTTTCCCGGGACGACGATAGATACAACAACAATCCCGGGCTACAAGAATGGTACAGGCTTCATCCGCTAGCGCAAACCAACAAATACATTTCCTTGCGCCTCATAACGTCAGATACCTTGGCTAGAGGGCCTCAGGCAGTGGGGAACCTGCATCCTCAAAAAGGGGGAAATACCCAAACCCACCGAACCGTACAAGATTGGTATCGATATCCATGTAGTCCCATTTATACCAGCCTAACACGGCTATTCATCCCCCCCGTCAATACACATGGCTCGTAATACATCCAGAATAGCATGCCATCCGAGCGTCCTTCGTCATACACACCACAACGGTGCCAATACTAGCACAAACACCCACCTTTTGCACCATTCATGCACCAACCCTGTGCTTATTCCAGATCATCACACCTTTTTTGGTCGTAGAATAAATAGAAAAAGAAACAATGATGCCGAGGGTATAATAATGCAACACAGCCAAGTATCCCGTCTAGTCCAGAATTGAACCCAGTATATCAAATCATCAAAACATCCCGAAGAACGGCATCGTAACCCCAAACGCCCATTAAGCTACCAAGAGCCAGAAAACACGCAGACTTGTTCCAGGTCTGCAGTCACTACATTCGCAGATCGGCATCTAGCTTTTGGGCGCCCCAAGGGAAATCTGCGAGCTCTGGGCACTCGTATTTCCACCCACTGGCCGCGGCTTCTGGAGCTTCTTGCGCCCGCTGTTCGGAACCGATTTGCTCCTCGAAAGGCCGTTAGTTGACGACGGACTGCTGAGAGGATCGTCATGGTTGGCGGTAGGTTCTTGGGCTTTGGGTGTTTCAGACTCGGGTGGTGTCGTAATTATCGGGATAGACGCATTCGATGTAGTCATGAGTTGCGTAGACGCATCAGGAGAGCCAGCACCGTCAGCCTCGGAGCCGACAGAGGCGCTCCCTTCTGCAGGGCCAGCGCCTGGGTTGCTCTTTTCGGGGATAGTAGGGAAAGACTGCGGCGCAGCCGCGTTGCTTAGTGCGGCTGTAGGCATTGTTGTTGGTGTCAAATTAGCTTCGACAGGCGGTGTGGCCGCATCCGAGGCTGAGGTGGCTGTTTCTGTAGTAGAAGGTTGAGTGTCGGCCGTAATGGCCGCTGTCTCGGTTCCAGGCGGGGCTGTCATGCCGATTAAGAAATGATCCTGGTTTTCGATCAAAAATATTAGGACACATTGGTTCAGACGGTACTCCTCCGGCGCCATTGCGTGGTTTGGGTGCGAAATGATTCCCGGGCTGAAGACAGCAGCAAGGTTTTGCGATGTCATGCGGTTCTCATCCGCTTTTGCTGCAAACACAGCAAGCAGGTCGAGAATGTAGAGCAACAGTTGGCGGTTCAGGGGTGGGAGTTCCATGATGAGATTCTGGTATTTGTGGATGACCCCGCCGAGATCAAAATCCTCGATGAACTGCGGCCCATCTCCGTCATTCATCGTCCTCTTCGTGGCTCCCTGGAGGGGCTCCCGGAACCGTTCGTAGAGTTCAAGAGGAACAACAGGTTCCGGAAGGTCATTGAGATAACGGCGAAAGACGTTGGCGGCATCGTGCACCGTGTAGCCGTCCCAAACGAGCCCTTTTCCGTATCGGTCGGGGGAGTCGAAGATGGTTTTCAGCTCCTTTATGCGCTTCTCCGATCCGCTGAGGCGGAAAATTCCTTCGACACCAGTCGCTGCAACGATGGGACGGTAGAACTAAACGTTAGCATTTCGGACCACCAGTGCATTGGGAGGCTAGGTAGGCCGAGAGCAATTAGACTTTTGGGTCTGACCGGCTTCGCCTCGTACGCACCTTTCTCTTTGAGGTATACGCCGCACTTGGCGACAACGATGGGAACATAGCCGTAAATGTAGCTGTCGCCGTTCTCGTCGACGAGGGAGATGGCAACGTTTGCGTAGCGGATGCTCTCGTGGAGGGGGACGCCAAAGATGCCTCGATGGGGAGTATCTGTGGCATTCTCAGCTTGTTGGTCCTGATTCTCGTTACGCTTGAGAGACGACTGCGACGAGCCAAACAGATGGGCGAACTTTGATGGCGGAGAAGTCTTATTGGTGTTGTTGCATGCATTATTGCCAGCTGGGGGAGCCCCTCCTCCGCCAGCACCTCCTGCCGAGCGGGCACTTGCCAAGATGGAGGACTGTTCCTGCTGGGCCTGCTGGGACCGACCGAGGAGGCGGCGAAGGCGAGAGGGTTTGGCAGGACGCTCCACATCCTCATGAAAGATGGACATTGCTCTCTGGTTTGGGGAAGGCGGAAAGTCGAGCAGGGGATCACTACCTTGGCCTTGCTGCTGGTTGTTATCCTGGTGAGGCGCCTTTTTCAGCTGGAAACCCTTCCACCAGCTCTTTAGATCCATCCTGGACGGAGGGGACGCGTTCTGGGCGTTCTGGGCGGTGGAAACAGGCGCGGGCAGCGGAGGGGCAAAATTCTGCTGCTGCTGTTGTTGATGGTGGTGTTGCTGTTGCTGCTGCTGCGGTGGTGGCGCCAGTATTGCTGCTGCTACCGCTGGTGGTGCTGGTTGTTGCTGCTGTCGCTGGGACTGAGACTGGGGTGGGATCGAATTGTTTGGGGGCGCTTCTGGTGCTCCGTGAGGAGGAGCATTGATGGGGACGGCGGACGTCATGTTGCGACGTCGCGTTTAACGAGGGGAGAAGAAGATAGTTGTTTGTGTTGTGTATTGTGCGTGGACGGCAATTGATGTGTGAGAAGCGGGGAGTCAGGACGGCTAGAGTCGTGAAAAAGAGGCCCAAAGCGGGAATAAGTGGTTGGCGTAGTTACAGCGACCCTAGAACCAATGTCCAGTGCGGAGTCGTGGTTGGATTGCAAACTGCCAGAGGACGGTGGCCAGACGGAGCCAGATGGAGGAGTACGCTGCCGGGCGACGGTATGAAAAGTGAGTGGATACGACGATATTACTATCAGCTATTACAACAGCTAGTAGCGACCGACCTTTAAGAGCGAGCGCGATTTTGACGATTTGACGATGTGACGATTGACTAGCACAGAAATAACAAGAGCGACGAGTACAGTAAGCAGTTGATTACGGGAGGGGCGAGAGAGAGCATACAAGATGATTACAGTAGAACAGAAAGTGAGAGAGTTGGAGGAGAGGAGAGAAGGGGCTGAGATGCAGCAAAGTGCGGGCGCAGGTAGGAGGAAAAAAGAGAGCATACAGTAGTCACCCAACATACCAGAAAGGGTACGATCAACCCTCCACTCAGTACTCAATACAGCTGAAGACAGGCAATACTTGGGTATGTACTGTAGGTACAGTACCAGGCGACTAGGCTATTGTGCAATACAGCACAGGCTAGCTGGGGAAGGTCCGGCTTGGGGGGCCGTTTATGGACAGTGCGCATCGGCACAGTGACGGGCCGTTCCTACCACATGGACCCTCAAACAAGCCTTGGTGTTGCTTGGGAAATACAGTGCCCATCACGGGCCACCCCACTGTTACAGACTAAAAGAGGTAGGACTCATCAGGAGCAGGTGCTGACCTCCTGCTGTAGCGGTACAGTGACAAGTCACAGAAGAAGCAGGTACGCATGCGGGCACACCTGGAAATAACAATTGCTTTCATTGTCCATGTCTCCCGTCCAGTCACGGAGGAAATCTTTAGCTCACTTATCTTGATTCATTCTTCTCCGCTTCCGCCACTCCTGCAGTATTGCTGCTACAAGCTACTCTACCATTCGTTGCTTTTCATCCTACTGATTACTCCTACTGCTACTGCCGTGCCCCTCCCGGCCGCTCCAGTACATACCTCCTTGCCCAGCATCCACGATACCATCAGTTGGGAGATCTCAAGATATGTAGGAACCGTCCGCCCCCTCTCTACTCAGCGCTTACAAGGCGCCTCAACAGATGCACTTCGAGATGGGTATAGCGAGGCGCCGGTATACTTCATCAGCCGCCCGTTGTTGTTCTCCTCAACACCTATGACCCATGTTTGTCTACATTCACTCCTAGCTTGTCGCTGACCACGTTTCCCACGTAATGTGCCAAGGTCAGTTGGGTACAGTACATACTACATACTGATGTACCCTGGCTGACTTGGTTGCCTCGCTAATCACCCCTCATTGCTTTGTTGGTAGTGATGATTCAAGTACAGCATGCACAGCCTCTTCCATCCAAGTTTGTCATATAGGCACCAAAATCGACAGTACGAGCTGCACCGTCGCATTTGTGTGCTGGCCCTGCAGAAGTATCCTTTTTTTATACCCCCCCCCCATCACAGATTAGTAGATTACCAGCAATCCAGATACAAGTACGAAACTTTAAAAAAGACCATCTATGGGGTTGGTGCAATCATCAGTTTCCATTTTGCCATATCCACAAATTCCCACAATCCGGTTCTGTCTCTCGAGCTCTGATGCTGGTCCCCGCCATCCATTCCTAGCAACATGGCAAGCTACAGTAGGCAAAGAAAAAATAAACCTAGATATCTCTTATAGTATATCAGCATATACTTTATAGTCTAAGGTGTCCACCATACCCAGTCCAGCTAGATTATTATTTCATGTCCTCGTTGCCTCACTTTGATATATTGGAGGCTCGTTTAGCGTACCTTTCCGCTTGTTATTGCAAAAGGGTCTCGACAGTCCCGCAGTGATTTTTGGCTTGTTTGAGTGTTTATTGCCAGTCAACCCTGTTCACTTTACCTTGTTTTTCTCCTCGGCCTTGTCATCGATGAGGCACAGGCGCTGTGGAGGAGAACGGTCTGATGCAATACGAAAACGTGGTGTTTTTGCCACCTCTCAACCCAGCATGTTCCGAGTACAGCTACTTGTAAGTGTTCTTCGCTTCTACGGACAGGCAGACATCGCCGCCTGTCATGTTTCAGGACCAGCACATCTGTCGGCACTCTGCCGAATAAACACAAAATCTTGATCATCAACTACCTTACAAGTCAATGCCCGATGTCTCAAGCCAGCAGCATTCGACGATCCGCAGCACACCGCATATTATAGCGCTCCTCGTGGCCTTTTGCGTTTTCTTTGCCTCCATCAGCAACGAGATAATTCAGTCATCTTTCGCTCTCTCGAAACCTGAAACAAAGGATTCGCCGGCTCAGGACCCTGAGGCACAAGAATAAATCCCCACAACTGTCAAGTCCAGATTCCCTGGATACGGCGGGGCGGAAATGACGCAATGCTGTCCCCCATGCACCCACCAACGACAGAAAATACACAGGAACGGTCTTTTCCATTCTTGGTACCCACCAACTGATGTTTCCTCGCCTTCACTTTCCGAGCGGACTGCGCTGAAGGAGTGACCAAACAGGAACCGCTTCTCTCGGTGGACCTGATGTGGTTAAGATCGCAGAGTTGGCGCATGCTGTGCGACTCCTGTCCCATCGCACATGTCTAATTCCCACCTTGCCTCGCTACTCGTTGGTTTCTCATCAAGATGTGGCGTTCTGGCCTTCATGCCACATGACCGGACATGGAATTCTCACGTTGGCTGACGTCGCCATTGGAGGTCCTAACTCACGTGAGATACCACGGCCAGGCCTTGTCCCACACGACCAGCTATAACTATCAAGATGCATCCTAGATACTAAGAGGCCAGTGGAACGGACCACACTTCGAACACCCAGATACAGGCAAGAGACCCCAGGAGCTACGGCCAGGCAACGGCATAAACCCGGCTCATAGACTATCAACATTGTTGTTAGGTTGAGTTGGCAACAAATAGCCAGCCACCGCACGAGGCTGAAGAGTGTTGGTATGCAGACCAGTTATTTAAATCTCACCATGCCGACACTGGTATATCCCGTCCACGGCGCGGGCAGGGACTGGCTTCAACTTGACTCGGAGTTAGACGTGCAATATACAAATGCACATTACATCTCATGTGCCAGATGTCGCGGGCGCTCATGCCCGCCCGCTCAGAGTCGAGCCACGGGTTCAGAAGTAATCTTCCTTCAACGCACATGACCTCTTCCAAAGCGAAAGGAACGAAAGTGGCCAGAATCAATCTCTGAGGGATAGATAACCTAGTTATACTGCAGCCTCATGCCGCCATGATACCCTATGGTAACCCCACTCTCCATACCCACGGACACCCCAAGTGTGCCAAGGGTCTTTTTTCTTGGTGATCACAAGGTGACGACAGGTTGCACTAGCAGGTACCCGATGTAATTTCGTCTGCTCTATAAGTGAGGATTGGAGGAGGAGAATAGCCAGCAATCCAGCCTCGCTTTAGCTTGCGGGATGACGAGGGGCGAAACAAAAGATAGGGTCCCTCTACCGATGGAGAGTTACCAGCCTCGCGGTCAGCCACTACGGGCTCCGGCCGACGAGAAATGATAGCATCGTGGCTGATAGTATCCCCCAGGACGGCCGCGAAGGGAAGCTGAGTGCCAAGAAGACTGACTAGTCTTTTAGTACGGCTTGTCCTGGTGACTGGTGATATCCGCGAATGGATAGGATGGCTACGACCGCCAAACCCTGGCACTGTATCGCCCCTGTGCCGCAAGCCGAAGACGCTCAGTTAAATACTACCGGTGGACCCTCTCGCCCTACCCGGAGGTCGCAGTGTTTTTCTTTTCGCTTTTCTTTTCAGTGCTCGCGATAGTTACATTTCCATCGTGGCCCAGCCCCCTCCCCGTCAATTAAAATTGTCTATTTCCCCCAAGCATCCGTCCCGTTAAATCGTCTGTCCCTCGACCGAGGAGTTCAACCAAAAAGATATCGAGTGCTTTATTAATTTTTTCCCTCTGCCTATATTTCATCTGTGTCTATTTCTCTCCCCGCTTAGACTCCATTAGCCTAGCTCGGCTTGTCTGTCCGATGTAATACTCAACCATACCGGTGCCATCTTCTCTACACTCCATCATTCTTAACGCCCAGCTGTTGATATCAGCGCACCGTGTAGTTCAGACAAACTTCCATATACTTTTCCCCCAGGATCGACCATACAGAGCATACCGTAGGCCCGGTACCGGGGAACTCAGGAAACATCAAACCGTTCCGCGCCCACCTGCCGTCTCCGCCCGAGACCACCCTACCCGCATCCGCTATCCGCATTGCCCGGCACGATTCTACAATTCCCCCCAATTCCCGATAGGCTAGCCAGGACCGTCCCTACAGTAGCCTAGGTTGTCAACAGCAGCTTTTTGCACTCTCGCCCAACAAAATAGCTACCATGACGCAGCTTTTCCAAGTATCCATTTCCATCTACCGCGGAGAGCCGCAAGACTACCAGAGATACCGTCACGCGGCGCTGTGTTTCCGCCCCACTTCCACTTCCGCCGCCGGGATGGATGCGCCCCCGTCTCCGCCGCTCAGCTCCACCTCTGCCCCGACTTCCTCTCCTCCCACCCAGCCGGAGCTCGCCTTGTCCGCCGACAACCCCAAGTTGATGCAAGGTCCCGCCCTCGTCCTCCACGCCGTTGAGAACAATGAAGGTTGGGAGTTGTCTGTTGCGGCTAGCGTCGACCCTTCCGGGCTGCCCAATAAGTCGTTTGCTACGGAGGTCCCCGTCGGCATGTTGACCAAGACTTTGAGCAAGGCACAGTTGGTGAGCGTTGTCAGCCAGACCACTGTCGATAACGAGGACCCCGAGTTCAACTCCCAGGTATGGGTCGAGGCTGTGCTAACCAGACTGACCGCCGACAGTCTGCTGAAGGGTGAGGATTACCACAATGGCCTCGATGCCATGGTAGATGCCACCATGGAGGCTGCTGACGAGTTGGCTATGTGAGAACCCTCTTTCGTGCTGCCGGATCCTTGTCGGCAGTCGAAGCGAGCTTTATTCGCATGAGAGACCATGAGTTTGTCGAACAAGAGCCACTTATTTCCACTTGGTAGAGCTCCATTCTACGCTCGCACTGCCTTCCACGACGACGAAGATTTGAGAAACTAACGATAACACACATTCTCATGATGACTTCATGTCGAATTTTGGACGCTTCCTTTGACATCTGTTTAGCACTGCTGTGAGAATACGAGAGACGCCCAAGGTTGGCGTCCTCCAAGACTTCTATGGCGGTATGGGTTTCTTCGCCGCGTGGACAATTGTTCATATGAGACAGTAAAGATACATACCCTTTAACCGAATCTTTCTGTTGTTGCTTTCACGTCTTGCGTCTCTAAAACGACCCTTGATCGTTTTTTTTTTGTTTTTTTTTGCTCATTCCGTGATTGATTTGCAAGATGCATTTACCCAACCTCGATACAGGGCGGCGCTTTTCTTTTTCCGACTTTGAGTCCTATATGGGTTCTTTTGAACGAAATAGCCAAGTGCAGGGACGGTGAGAAACCGAACTCTACAACAAGAGGCTTCAGACGGTTTGGATTGGATTCATGATCAATAGAGGGGCTGAACAGTTGAATCCGAAGTGTTACTGGGGGGTTCAACCTCAAGCACGGTCCATTGCAATTCGATCGTATGTATATATGCCGGTGGAGATCAAAACAAGACCGCCCGGGCAAAAGCCATGTACCGTTTTCGACCCCAATATCACTCACTCTCCAGCGCCCTCGGATCGTAACAGTTTGCTATCCTGGGCTACGCCACAAAGTTCCGACCGATAGTAATTTGTCTCGATGAAATAACCAGTAGGAGTTTATAGTACGCGGCCTTGAAGGGAGGGCATGGAGGCTCCACGCACTCCTATGACGAGTATGTACCCTGGATCCGGGCTCCTACAGTACTTACGTATGGAACTGGTGCCCGGTACGAAAGCCGCGAGGCCCAACGGGGCGCCACGACGCCCGACTGCTGGGTTCCGACCCCCCCCCCCCCCCCCCGGTTGAGAGTTGCGTCCTTACTTTTAGTACGAAAGGGGCCATTACAGGGGCCTGGTCATCAGAGCTGCACCTTTCATTTTGAAATCCCCCCCCCCCCCCCCACGATGCGCTCTTCTTTTCTTGCGCAAAAAAAAAAAGGGTTTGTCTCAAACCATCATCGTTCCTAGCACATCGGAGGGTAACCCGTACTCCGTTTCCAGGAGCAAGACGGTCAAAGAACCACGGCACATACTGTCTGCACCTACATATTATTTATTTACTTACCATCGCCTGGGAGAATGGCAGCCTCTCCGTGTGTGGTACTTTCACCAGCGTGAAATGCTTCTACGACTGGCTTTCACGCGATATATACATATACATATATATATATATATATATATACTATTACACAAGCGAGGATCCACGTCATTGAACCTTGCTGATGTCTTTTTTGGACCGGAGTCATTTCGAATGGTGCGCAACCTCAGCGGGGAACTCCGAAGTATTTCCGAGCAATGGAGTTCTCGGTAGGTGGAGACGTGTGAGCCACTGCACTTAGTTCCCCTAGCGGCTCGGGATGGAAAAGTTTTCCGGGCTTCCATGTATGACGCGATCCTATCCAAGCCGGCAGTTCAAGTTGGCGTGCATTCAAAAATTCCACACTAGGCAGAAAATCACAGTTACGAGATGAGCGTAGCGGAGAGTGAGTAGGCGGCTATCCAAATATACTGGATAGCCGAAATCTTCATTTGGCGTGCAATGAGCATCATTTTTCGAAACGAAGCCCATGTCGCTAAATCATTGTGTGTTCAAAAGAGACCTGTACGTGTGAACTAGCGTCCCAAAACTTGCAGCATAGTGAAGCCTAAGGTCTAGGTACGTATAGGTAGACGAATCGAAGAGATCATTCCAAGCACTTTGCGAAATCCAAAAATCGAGCCACCAATATCAGCCAAAGCAAACTACGCTAAAACTAGCAGCTCCAAGGAGCGTTGTTGGTCGGATGAGCTCGCGCTCTCCAATTTTCTCGGGTGTATTTGGGTTAGGGCCTCTGTCTTATGAATAGACTAGACGCCAGGGGGGCGTGTAGACAGCAGAGAACTAATCATTGCCCTGACGAGCAAGGATAGTCTCCATGAAACTACCCTCAAGTTTACCCTGGGCTTCGAGCTCATGCGCAGCCTCCGAGATACCAAGTTGCTCGTTGGTCCACAATGGGGGTTCGACCTCTCCTTCCTCGCCAACACCAATGAAGCCGCCTTCGGCAGCCCAGTCGCTGGTCCTCTTGATGTTGAGCTTCTTCCAGATGTCGTCGATAGCTTGCACAAGCTGGTCGCGGAACTCCTTGGTGTGGCCAGGCGTAGGTGTTATTCTCAGGCGTTCTTGTCCGACAGGGACGGTAGGGTAGTTGATGCTCTGGACGTAAATCTGGTAGTCCTGCAAGAGCATGTCGGATGCCATCTTCGCAGTTTCCGCATTTCCGACCAAGATCGGGATGATATGCGACGGATTCGGGATGACCGGAATATCCCTCGCATCTAGTGCTTCCTTGACAGCCCTGGTGTGCAGTTGCTGTAGTCGGCGGTCTCCCATGTATTCCATCTGATATTCGATGGAAGCTTTCGCTCCGGCCATAGTGGCTGGTGGCAGAGAAGTGGTAAAGATGAATCCGGGGGCCAGTGATCTGATTATATCTACCAGCTTGTGACTGCCAGCGATGTATCCGCCGACGCAGCCATAAGCCTTACCAAGCGTTCCGGTGATGATGTCGATGCGGTCCATTACGGTGCCGCGGGGTCTGCCTTGCTGGTGCGCTTCATAGTCGAGATGTTCGGCAACACCAGCGCCGTTCGGGCCGTACATCCCTACGGCATGAACTTCATCGAGAAAGGTGATGGCTCCGTACTTGTCCGCCAAGTCGCAAATGGCCTCTATAGGACCAATCGAACCGCACATGCTGTACACCGACTCGAATGCGATGATCTTCGGTACGTGGAGGGGAAGTTTGGCCAGCTTCTCCTCGAGATCGGCGACGTCATTGTGCTTGAACACGATCTTCTTCGTCCCAGAATGGCGAATGCCTTGTATCATGGAGGCATGGTTTAAACTGTCGGACAAAATCACACATTCGGGCATCTTACTTCCCAGCGTCGCAAGCGTCGCATCGTTCGCCACATAGCAGGAACTGAAAACCAACGCGGATTCCTTGGCATGTAGTTTTGCGATCATTCCCTCCAGATCAACAGCGTGCTTGTTGTGGCCGGAAATATTTCTCGTTCCGCCAGCTCCTGCGCCATACTCCTCAAGAGTCTCATGCATTTTCTCGAGAACCTGACGATTCCGGCCCATCCCAAGGTAGTCGTTAGCGCACCAAACGGTAACCCGCTCTTCTTTGTTGGACATGTGGGCGCGCGGAAACTCCTTGGCCAAGCGGTTGATGTTGTTGAAGTAGCGGTAGGACTTGTCCTTGTGCTTCTTCTCAAGCTCGGTATTGTAGAAGTCCTCATAGTTGAACTTGGCGCCATGCTCAACAGGGCACTTCAAGACAGAGGCAGGAGCAGCATTTGCACGAGCGTTTGCATGGTGCTTCATAGGCATGGCAGGTGGGATTCTAACTGCAGTCGAAATGTTAGCTCTCAGCAGCAGTTTTCAGGGGCGCGCCTGGGATCTTTTCCACACACACCCTTCTCAGACTTGTAGTTCTCGACAGGGCGCGCTCCCTGGCTGCTCGTGGTATGGATCCTGGCCTTCGCGGTCTTGGCATGGCTCGAAACGGTGCGTAGTCCAGCGACGGCAGCGACGGCGGGGAGACCGACACGGCCAATCTTGCCAGACTGTACTGCGAGAGCCTTGCCCATGACGGGGCAGCGGTTGGCGAGAAGCTGGAGCTTGGACATAGTTCCGCCGCATGGCGAGGACTTCGGGCGGGACGAGGTCGAGAGGGCCCGAAGAGTCGAGGGAGACGCTTTCTTTAGGAAGGGGCAAACAGCCCTGGACTGTCGTAGAACGGCATCCATGGTTGACGATGCTGGGGGTTTCGTGGGAGCCGTGGATAAGTGGTTCGGCTGGTTGCGAGCGAATTGAGTTTGGGCTAGCTGGAGAGGAGTGCCTGTGGCAACTCTGTGGTGTTGTAGTTTGGAAGGAAGGGAGAAAAAAAATTTCCACCCAGAAAGAACGAAGGGGGCTGCTGCGGCAAGTGGCGGAAACTTGTCTGACTAAGAGGGGACCGATTCTAGCATGTACGACGCAGAGAGGGGAGAGAACGGGGATGAAACAATCCAAGTATACGTCTCGAGGAAGTCTTACCCATTTGCAATGAAAATTGGCATCCGGGGGGGGTTGCTTGCTCAACCAGAATCAGTGGCCCTCGGCATTCATTGCCCCACCCCAGGGTCCGGGGGCCACTTCCCCACCATAGCCGGATTTCGTAGCCGCCATTTCATGCTAGGCCAATGAACGGTCCTCAATTATTCAGATCGGAGTGCCGATAGCGTCTCCGAGCACCCCTCACTATAATATTGTCCTGCAAAGCCGAGATATATTAGATCATCCGATGATCCCTCTGGCAATAAAAGACTGCCCTCCTGTCACGGCATCTACACTGCAATTCTTTTGTCCAGCATCTTTTTCGATGGATGGGGTTGGGAGAAAGCCGATGGCCGCTTTCGTGAAGTGGAACGCAGAGGCGAGACTCAAGTGGTGGCGGAGTGGATCTCGCTCACGGCAGTACGACTTTGTTACTAAATGGAATTGATCAGCATTTCGTTTCCTCGCAAGTTGCTACGCTTGGTGACAGACAATTTATGCGGAATACTTTGGGGGCAGTGTTCTTTTCTCCGCATTCTCCTGGGCAAATGAGGGAGGAAGTTTTCAGTCCTTTCCTCTCCGAGTTTGAAAAAAAGTTGAATGAGGGAAAATTTTGTCGTCCCATCCGTATCAGTTGAAACGACAATCAGGCTGCTGTCTGCATAAATCCAATCATGCCTAACAAGCAGGTGCGATTGAATGGCAGCATGGAGCTGTTGCCTTGGCCGGATAAACTTCGGACCTTCACACCTGCCGCCCAAACTCAGGCAACCACCACGCTCACCTCGAGCAATGCCAGTGGTTCGGGAATAGGATGACAAATAAAGTGCTTTGTTGAATCGCGAATTCCGAGTCTCTTGGGACACTCTTTGTGAAAGTTCTGTTGGTATTGCCTTGTTTCCAGCTTCTCATTCCTTCCTCCTCTCACTCCAAGTTCCCGGATATTCCGTCACTCGCCAACACCACCAATCAACCACCATCATGAGCAGAAAAAGACAAAAACATGATCCCGCCGCCGTGGAGGAAGACGAAAAGCAGTATGGCTCTATCCAAGAACTAGACGAAAAGTGAGCCTTCTCCTCTCGAAACGCGTTGCAACCCATGGGTCCTACATCGCTATACCACGTGACCTCTACTAACACCCCCTCCCAGATATCCTGAGAGACCAAAGAACCACTCAAAAACATTGCTCTTCTCAGAGCTAATCCAACATCTCTTCAACCCTCTCAATGAAAACAAAAAGCCAGCAGGGGGTGCTCGTGGCCGGGGAGGACGCCACAGGCCGTCCAAGATCAGCCCGCACGAGCAGCGACGACAGATCATCGAGCGGTTCATCGCGCACTGGAGGGATCAAGTGGGAGACGACATATACCCTGCCTTCCGGCTCATCATGCCTGATAAAGATCGCGATCGCGCAGTCTATGGACTGAAGGAATATGCGATTGGAAAGCTTCTCGTCAAGCTGATGAAGATCGACAAGAACAGCGAGGACGGGTTTGCGCTCCTCAAGTTCAAGCTTCCCGGGGCGACTTCTGCGTCGAGGATGGCGGGTGATTTCGCGGGAAGGTGTTTTGAGGTTCTGACGAAGAGACAGATGAGGTCCGAGCCTGGGGACATGACGATTGCGGAGGTGAACGAGTTGCTGGACCAGCTGGCGGCGGCGAGTGGGGAGAAGGAAATACTACCTATCCTTGATGAGTTTTACGTCAGCATGAACGGGGAGGAGTTGATGTGGTTGATTCGTATTATTCTGAAGCAGATGAAGGTCGGGGCTACGGAGAGGACGTTCTTGGACATTTGGCACCCGGATGCGGAGGCCTTGTTTAACGTCTCGAGCAGCTTGCGGAGGGTCTGTTGGGATCTTCACGATCCAACCGCTAGGATTGATGGGGACAAGACTTCTGTTACGTTAATGGATTGTTTTCAGCCTCAGCTGGCGCAGTTTCAGGTCAATACATCGAATTTCCAGAAGTTGGTCGATAAGCTGAGGCCAACTGAGGAGGACGCGGAGTACTGGATTGAGGAGAAGCTCGATGGAGAGCGCATGCAAATGCATATGGTTTCCGAGCCATCAGTTCCGGGTGGGAGGAAATTCGTGTTCTGGTCGAGAAAAGGAAAGGACTACACCTATCTGTACGGCGAAGGGCTTGAGGACGACAATAGCGCTCTCACCCGACATCTCGAGGGAGCATTCGTGGACGGTGTCCATTCCATCATCTTGGACGGAGAAATGATCACGTGGGACCCGGAGCTGGACAAAATCATGGCCTTTGGCACATTGAAGACCGCAGCTCTTGCAGAGCAAAAGAATCCCGTCAAGACAAATGGACCACGACCGCTCTTCAAGGTATTCGATATTCTCTACCTGAATGGAAAGGACCTCACGCACTATGACCTTCGCACTCGGAGAGCCGCTTTGACGAAGGCAGTCCCTGGAGCTCGCCGACGGCTGGAAGTTCACGAACACGAAGTCGCCACCAGTCCCGAAGCGATCACGCCTCTCCTACGCAAGGTAGTTGCGGAATCTAGCGAGGGCCTCGTCCTGAAGAACCCTAGGTCTATGTATAGACTCAACAGCCGGAACGACGACTGGCTCAAGGTGAAGCCGGACTACATGTCCGAGTTTGGCGAGTCTCTTGATTGCGTTGTGGTTGGCGGGTACTATGGGTCTGGTAGACGTGGAGGAACCATATCGTCATTCATGTGCGGTTTGAGAGCTGGGGAGAACCACAGGGCAGCCGGGGCGGGGCGGGAGAAGTGCTACTCCTTCTTCAAGGTGGGCGGTGGGTTTTCGGTCGAGCATTACGCCGAGATAAGACATCATACGGAGGGTAAGTGGCAGGATTGGCATGTTTCGCACCCGCCTACAGAGTATATCGAGCTGGGAGGCGGATCACTACAATACGAGCACCCAGATGTGTGGATCCGACCTTCAGAAAGCGTCGTCCTGGAAGTCAAGGCAGCTAGTGTGAGCACAAGCGATCAGTTCGCCATGGGCTTCACCCTCCGTTTCCCCAGGTTCCGCAGGATACGGCTGGACAAAGCATGGGATCAAGCTCTCGACGTGGACGAGTTCGCTCAGCTGCGAAAAGACCTCGAGGCACAGCAGGCGGAGAAGAAGATGAATATTGAGGAGCGAAGGAAGAGGCCGGCCAAGAGGGCCAAACGGGATATTGTCATGGCTGGCACCGAGGGTGCTGATGCCCCCACTCCACTTTCTACTACTACCTCTGTCGAAAAGCCAAACAACAAGATATTCTCAGGCATCGAATTTTGCGTTCTCTCGGACGCCGCGAAGCCCCGGCAAACGAAGGCGCAACTGGAGAATCTCATCAAGGCGCACGGTGGGAAGATCGGCCAGAGATCGAACATCCCGGCCGTCGTGTTGGTGGCAGATAAGAAGGTCGTCAAGGTGGCCTCAATCATGAAGTCTAGCGAGAGGAATATAGTGAAACCGCGCTGGATTCTCGACTGCATCGCTCAGAATGAAAGGAGGGGCCATCTCCTCCCGTACGAACCCGTCCATCTCTTCCACGGGTCAGAGGAACAAAAGGAGCTAGCGAAGATGTACACTGATCCCTGGGGAGACAGCTACAACCGTGACCTCGACGTTGGCGAGTTGAAAGGGGTGTTAGACGAGATGGCGGTGCTCAAGAACGAGGATCCAAAGGCGGAGAGAGAGTTGTTTCTCGACCAGCTTGAGGAAAGGGGGAGGAGCTTGGGAAGGTACAAAGCTGTGTTGTTCAGAAGGTGCAAGGTATTTCTTGCCCTTGGGGAGGGGGTGTATGAGAACAGTGTAGAGCCGCTGAAGACGAGGAATTATGTTATTTTCGGGGGCGGCAAGGTCGGCGACGATGTTATGGATGAAGAGGTGACGCATGTGGTTGTTTTTGCGAGGGGAGAAGAGAAAGAGAAAGAGACGGCGAAGAAGATGAGGGGGGCGACGTGTATGAGGCGAGAACTGCCGAGGATTGTGAATTGGAAGTGGGTTGGGGAGTGTTTTCAGGAGGGAACGCTGTTGGATGAGGATGGGTTTAAGGCATAGCGACATACCCGTGTACCTTCCTCAATACACGGGGAGGTTTCCATGAGCAACTATTCTATTGTAATGTGACTCCGACCCCGATGACCCCGATGACCCCGTATGTCGAGGATAGAATAAAAGCCCAAAGTATTAACGATGTGGGCGTGATATCAGTGTTCCCAGCTTGCACACTCTTACTACTATAGCTCTCACTCGGCGAATATACTGGGTGCTCGTCGGGCATTGGCCAATACGAGAGCTTGCAACCGACGTGTGATTATGTAGGTAAATAGCTCCTTTGCTAGCAGTCATCCAGTGGCCATTATTTTCCAGTTGCATTGGCGCGTAACTCTCAACTCTCAGGCAAGACCAGTCGATCTTTCGGAGAGGTATTACGGGCATGGCAGGGCATGCGCTCCCCATATCTCACTTCAACTAGGTAGGTAGACCAGCCCAAATAGTATGGGATGCGATAGTATGTATGTTTCTCCAACATCTCTCCTGTGTATCCATTTGAGGACTTCTGGATTGTAGATGTAGGCTCTGGGATACCCAAGCCAACGGTTGGATTTGATGGAGATCTTGTCTGCTTGCCCCATGTATCCCCACTTGCAGTGTCCGTCTCTCTCTCTAACCTTCCAATCTCCTTCCAGCTCGTCGGCTTGCACCGTCGGGAAATGGACCCGTAGAAGTAGAAGAAAAAGAAGAAGGAGAAGAAGAAGGGGGGCATGCAGTCTGCAACTCTGCATGCTGCAGTTGCTGCTTTCCTGTCCGGTGGGATAGACTGTTTTTTTTTTTTTTTTTCGGGACACAAGAGGAACGGGGGCTGGGTGATCCCCGACTGGCCCCCCCTCCTCCTCCCTTCTTGTCCTCGTGTCGGGGTGTGTAGCTTCCCTCCCTGCTGGGTCCGTCAATTCCAGATCCTTTGGCCTCCTTGTTCGTTTTTTTTCCTTTCCCTCTTCGTTGCCTTCTCGCTGCGTCAACATTTTCCATGTCGGTCCCGGCAAGCTCTACAAAATCACTTCTTTCCTAAAACTTCCGCCGGCTTCCAAGCAGAGTTACCACGATAAATTAAACTACTGTTGAGATGCATACTACCGACGGTACCAAAATCTTATGTTTTCCTCTTTCGACGCAACCCCCCAATGCCTGTCTCGTGCCCTGGCAGCCTGCCCCTTCCAGCTTGTACATTTATTTATATCCATCACAAAGCGAATCAACTCTTGCCTTTCCTCGAACCGGTATGTATTTTGTACTTACATATTTCGTACCTATCAAGGTAGAAAGTTGGTCGGCCTCGTGGGCATGGTTTGCTCAAGGCAGGTACCGGCGCATGGTAATTTCCTCCGTCCTACAGTACGTTGTACATACTGTGAGGATCATCTCCGCTGTATGATGGATCGGGAAGCTCCACATTGCACATTGTCTTCTCTTGCTTGGAGGTACACATTTGACGTACATACGAACGGCGGTCCATAGTCTTTTTCATGTATAGTTCGGTATGAATTACCCCCACCTGGAAACGTGGGTGGCTAGTCGCCTCCCCAGCTTTCCTCGCCCTACGTTATCCTGTCTCCAAACCTTGGATAGCAAGATTAATACATTATCGCCGCCTGTTTATCCGCGAGACGAGGCGAGTGGGCATCTGGGTTGTGCTGCTTAGTCTTGGTTTGGCTGGGTAGATGGGGGTATGTATCCAGACGCAACCATCCCTGCTTCTCTGCTGTGGTAGCGGGATTCTCGCGTTTCTCTCGGGCGGCCAGCGACAGGCTTTTGCATCCCAAGTTTTTCCTAATGGAGCAAGTGAGAGCAACAGCGAACCGCAGGGACCACGGGAAGGGTGGAAATGTGCTTGAAATAATCTGCTGCCCGCCACCTTATTTTCAGTTTTGGCGAGACGTTTAAGGAAAGTCAGAAGAAAACACCAATCAACGGGCGGGTGCTAGGAAGCGTTCGAAGGATTCAACCTACATGACAGGAGCGCAGTAGCCCTCCCAACGGCTTGACGGGCTACCGTAGCTCAGCAATCTCGGGCGTGGATCTATGATGCCATCTCTCAACGAGGGCTGTACTACATAGATGTATCGTCCAACGCGATAGGGAATTTCGCTCACAGTGCCTACCGACCCGGCCCACCCATCCACACCATCCGCGGGCATATGTGAAGTGTCCGGGAAGGAGGTGCGGGATGATGGTTTGATGGCCTAGTCCGTATGTATGATGGCACACTAGCTTTCCAATTCCTGCATCTCAATGGCCGAGAGGATGGGAGCGACAGGCGGATAGCGCTGCCCTACGGTAGCGTACATAGGCTGTGTGGTGCTGCATAGCTTGAGCTGCTGGTTTCGCCTCCAGTTTCGAATGTGGTAACCGCATAAACATCTTGGGTGGGTTACCGACTCGAGCGATAGAGATCTATCGCCAATCCAGGCTGTTTTGGATGCTGGCGGGGCTGAACGAACGTCCACCACCATCTCAACATGGTTGAAACTCGGTGGAAAGCGATTGAGGCCATCGCCAGCAGAAAAAGAACAAGACAAGAGGCAGTCCGAACAATACCGTATGTTTGAAACGTTAGGAATGCCGGAATCGTGAACTCCGTATCTGAATTCGAAGGGTGCCATCCAATGCCCCATGGGAAAGGGATGGCATCTGTCAAAGCCATCGCCGTGCCATCACGGGCTCCCTGCCCCTCTTTTCATCGCATCTTGCACCTAACCCACTACCACCATATGATGGGAATGCTGGATATACATACCTACATACGTACATACTATACTGTACATAGCTGAATGTGCTCAAGCTTTCTCGAAAAACATCGGTTGATACAGCACCACGGACACAGCGCAGTGGAGAGGAGGAGCCCTGAGAGCCCGCATAGCAAGCGAGCATGCATGGGATTCTCGTCCATGCCTCCGGAATTCATGCACACCCCTCGAGCCCCTCTCTCGTTTTCTTTGTGTGCTGTGTTGGAAAAACTCGGTTCCCAAAATCCCCTCTTGCAGCAACCCCCCCCCCGGACATGAGTTCCGCGTCGCCTGAACCGGGGGTTGAGAACAGTCATCAGCACCACAACCGCGGCTTGGGCTTGGAGTTACACAACACGCAGCACAGCGACGCGAAGCTATTTCGACACGGTACAGCACGTCAACTAGGGGACCGTAGCAATGCACGAAAACTGCAGTGCCTGTATATGCCGCCCTCGTGTTCGGGATGCCGCGAATGGGACTACAGGAGTACACTTGATGCCATATGATTTCCGTTAAATTCCCGGTGCGAGTTCTGATACCACCTCCCTAGACTGCTCCTGTGCTATGTAGCAAGGTAGACAATATGCCGAATGGTTTTTTTTTTCTTTTTCCCATTCCCAACTTGGCCACCCCTTCAATATCTAGGGTGAGACATTGGGGTCCTCATCTCTTCGTCGAGTAAAGGCAGGCGGAACCCCGTTCTCAACTACTGAGAGGGCTCGTGAGATCGGTGTGGGATTCCTAGGGCTCGAAACCACGGCCACTCTGGGCGACGATAAAGTATCGGCCGCGCCAGGATTTGGAATACCATCCATTCATAGGTCGGCAAGAAGAGCCAGAAAAGAAAAGAAAACCATGTAGCTCTCGTGTCAAATTATTATGCTGCTTTTCGAGTAATGTTTGCGACAGGCTGTCATTTGGAGATATCCAGTCCATCTCCAGCGAGTGGCGGCGGATATCGGTACCACCAGCTCAACGCGTTTCCACACAGCAAGCACCAGGCGGAGGCGGGCCGCCCAGGTCCCCACCGTCCATCCAACCCCGTTCCCCGTTCGCGAACTGGTGATCAAAAGCAAACTCAGCTGCACAGCGGTGGACAGGAAATAATAGCCAACCTCCACCCCCATCAGTACCAATACCCTACCCTACCTATGTACCTATGCGTGCTGTTATGAGCACTCCCCATGCGTACGCTCTGTACTACTAAAGCCGGCTCGACATGGTAGGTGACCATGGTGTGGTGTAATGTGGTATGAAATCTCGCAGTGCATAATGATAACCACCGCATCATCGAAAGTTCTACATGCGGTGCTCCGTAGCTTTGCAGAATTGCGACTTCGCGACCACTGCAAGAGAGCATCGCTGCCCCTCTCTAGGTGTCGTTTCACGAGCGCAACACCAATCCATCCGTCTCGCCACTTGGGTCGCATCGAGCACCCGGGAACCTTGTGGCGGTGCACACAACGGTCAATGCCTCCCTGCTCGCCCTTGACATTTAACGATCTTGACCCTCTGTTGCGCGTGAAAGGGCAACATCCGGAGGAATTCAAAGTTTGCGTTGTTCAAGGAAAAAGCTTAAACCACCAACTGCCCATTGTTTGCCAGGCATTCAGCATGGGGGGCCAGGACTCTACTCTTTCTAGCTTTGGGAGTGGATGAACGTCGTTCCAGCTCCTAGTAGCTTAGAGGGGTGAGCCTAACGGGGGGTTAGTTGGTGAAATGGAGGGGAAGGATGATGAGAGAGGTCAACAATGATGAGCCCACATTTTGATGAACCCTGAAGCTTGTTCACCTAGCTTGTCATCACGACAGAGAAAGTTTGTCGAGTGACCTTGGTTCCTAATTGGACTTGATTGTCTTGTTGGAGATAGCGACTTGACGAAAGTGGAAGGCTGAGGTTACCATACAGCAAAATTGGATATGCATGCACGAAAACATCGTCTGTATTTAGATGGAATGTAGGTTGGTTGATGTACAATGAGAGTGAGTACGTATGGAAACTGCTGTAGTCAGCCTTGTTAGTTTAGTATATATGTATATATGGAGTCGTAGATGCAGGCGTGCCTACTGCTAGCGGCAGGGACAATTTTTAAACGCGAACACCACCTGATAACTGTATGAAATGTTTTCACTACTGGTCTGTACGACGTGCATACCTCTAGTGAAACTGATGTTTAGAAGGCTTGCCGGAACAAGTTTATAGAAGTGTCAAAGATGCCTGCCTTGATAATCTCTGCAAACTCTATGTATGTACGTTTGTTCAACTTGCCCCCGAAGAGGACATGGCATGGGGGAGTTTTGACAATCGAAAGAGGAAGGTCGAAATGATAAAAGCCACCAAAGGGTGACATTATACCGACGCCCTGGGTGGATTGGCGCTATCACTTGATATCACCTCTATCCATTCAATGTTTGTTCCGCACGAGATGTCATCGCCAGTGCATTCAGCTCTGCGCTCTGCGCTGTGTCCAACACTTCTGTCCGTACATACCCACGTACATCTGGAGAGCAGTGGAATCACGCCGCAATGCTAGGTGGACTTTTGGACGTTTGCTTCTCAGACAAGCAGTACCGTGTCCAGGGCCATCTAAGCACACCACTTGCTTAGTTGAGAGTACATTCGAAGGGTTGCAGAGTGTCAAAAGTGGATAGCAAGGTTGGAGTGGTAATGGATTTGATGCGCCAAAAACAAGGGGGGGGATGGTGATATGCATTGCTCGACTCGAGCTAGCCATTTGGGTATTCTTGACAGGCGTTGGTGGCTCATCGGTGTGGTACTGTGTATGTGGCAGGTTGTTGGAGCAGAGCAGCAAAAATGCAACGGCTGGCCACGCATGGCAAACCAAGAGGCCTGAATATTGTGATGCAACGGTCAAGGGTTTTTCTTCCTCCCTTCATCTATCCCCACGTCCAAGAAGGGCTTTCTAGACACGGCGGAACCCTGACGAGGCCCGAGAGGATTTCGATGAACGCGATAAAGAACAGGGTTTGGAGTGACAGGAAGGGTGGCGATAGTACTGTCTAGGCTAGCGTGCACATCCTATCGTCAAGTCTGCCTTCCCTAAAAGGTCAAAATCCAAGTTGTAAAGAGTAAGCATTGATATTTGAGGCTGGGGAACCCACTGAGCTTAACTCCATGGTCAGTGCAGGCGTAGTCAGGCATGACTTTGTCTCCATTGTTCGGATTTTGGTTACCAAAGGCTTGAGACTGCGAAACGAGGGTATGGAGACGAAAGAACGTGGTGAGGTGAGAGTGCTCCGAGAATCAGCTTGTTTGAGGGCACGAAGCCGGGCTCGTTGTGTCACCATGCTGGGCAAGTTTGAAAAGCCTTGCAAAGTTTAACCCCGACTTTCAGCCTCGCCATCTCATGCCTTTTGTCGTGTTCGGCGATGGAAGTTTCGAAAATTGGCTGCCCGGCTCACTCCCGCCCATGACTTCAGGGTAAGACAACCCATGTGAGACTTATTTAATCTGAGGCTGATATAGTCTAGGACGACTTGGATGACCAAAATGTGTGGATTATGGAGAATGCCTGATGGATAACGGCATCCGACAATGATAGCTGACAGACAGCTAGCCATTGATCCAGTCTTCCCTTCACCGCTTCCTCACTTGCCGGTTGAGGTGGTAGCGTGTTGCTTGATCACACCATGTGGAGGGTGATGATCTGTACACACATACAGACCGTGGGCGAGAGACCGCATGGTGTCTTTGGGCACGCCTGAAGCTTGCAAGAAAATGTATGTAGACTTCATCAGTCACCGGTGGTTGATAAACCAGACTACTCCATTGTGCGCGGGATGTGGCCCAACACGCCACCAGAGTTTGTCTGGAACACAGCTACCCCTGGATCTCATCAACATGGAGAGAAACCCGGCAGGAGCGTGGCTACTGGTCAGCAACGCACCCAGGGTCAGGTTTTGAGTCGTGAGGAGTGAGGAGTGGCCTCAAGGCTCGAGGCGTCTGCTGCTCAAGTTGATGATTGTTGAGAGCTGTGATAGCAAGTGGGGTCTTCTTCTAGTGGCGTCTCGTTTGTCTGTGACTGTGTGCAGGACCCGGACGCTTGCACATAAGCGTTGACAGTAATCGTTTCTATCGCCCTTTTGTGATGTATCTCGTCTCAACTTGCTTCTGACCGAAGGGACCAACAGCTGTTTCCCCGTGTTTTCGTTGACTTGTTGCAAAAGGGACGTTGAAATCAACTTTGCTGCATCACGTTAAAAGGGCGTGACGAAAAAGACGAGGTGGGTATCTCATCAAGATTGACCATCTGGTTGAAAACTTCCCTTCTTGAGCTTGAGCCTGGCCCTGGCTGTGGCGGCAATAACCCCTGATGCCGATAGTCCAAGCCCGGTAGAAATCTGGACCGTTCACGGCTAGCCCTGTGACGAAGAGCTGGGCGCCGCTGTGCCGCCGAACCTCGTCTGTGCGCGGCTCGTCAATCACGAGTTTGTAGCTACCGAAGGGTGGTATAAAAGAGAAATGAGGGAAATTAAGGGAATGCACTCAAAAAGAAATCCCTTGTGGCCCGGCAGTCTGTGTGAGATCAATGGCAGAAGAAAATGAATAGGGAACAGGCCGCAAAAGGCAAGCATCGTGTCGCTCGGCTATCCGGTGTGGTCTGTGAGCTACTCTGTGGTCCTGTGGCCACGGCAATTTCCAGATCCAAGACACGATCATTCCGTGAACGGTGAGACTCAGCAACCCGCTTGTGTGGCACCGTAGGGGTGACGCGGGAGGTTTGTCGAAGAGCGGGTTTCATGAACAATATCGTTATCGTTTTTTTTTTGTTTTTAATGATGAAGATGATGGTGACAATGATGACAATGATGTCAAACAACAAATGGGAAGCTGTTTGTTTGCTCCTGCACTTTGCGGTTTTTGCAAGCAAGCAAATACGACTCGCAGCTTCCTGTGCACGCCATCGTTCTATCCCTTGGAAGCCTTGTACAGTCATCAACTCGAACGATAAAGTGACATGGTAGGTGGGGTGGCGTCTGCCATCCTCCCCAGACCTGGGAAGAGAATGAATCAGATAAGAAACAAGCAAAGTCAGACGGCAGGTTTGTATTGTCAGGGTAGGGACAGCGAGCGCGATGTGAGCAGGTGTAAAAACCAAAGCCACTGTTCTCGTTCCATCGTGTACGTCTATTTTGCTATCAGCAGAGTTAGTTGCCGTTTGGTAATCGCCCACCACGTCTGCTTGGCTGGATAACTGCTATTTACATGTGGAGGCGTGGGGGTTGAGATGTTCCTCCTGGCTTGAAAAGAGGTTAGAAGGACCAACTAGAGGCTCATGAGGCTGAAAAAGAAGAAAAACCGCACGAGACGCAGCGGCATTCGGCTAGTATCGCCTATCTGGCTGGCTATCGTCTAGGACCACCCAAGACGTATATCTCATCAGATGTAATGTCATATCAACGAGGTCGCATAGACGCCAAAACCAGCTATACGCAGTAACATCATGTAGCTGGTGAGTTAGTGCATATACGCACCGGACAGTTCATTGCTCTGTGAAAGCAAAAAGATAGTGATGAGACTGCGTTGGGAAGGGCTTTCAGAATAGCGAAGGCAATAAATAATAGGTCACTACCTACCTACATACCTAGCAAAACACAGACCCTCGATACTGTGTATTTTCTTACCAATGTACGGCTTACTAGTATTAGAATCCTAATAAAGGTCGCATGTATCATGCGTGATGACTCGATTCACAGGTCCAAGACCGCTCTTTAGGTCAATCAGATTGATCAGAGGTGGATCGAAGGAAGATGAGGAGAAGAAAATTTTCCTGCCAGATGTATAAGGGATCTGCTATAGGTGGCTTGGTATTCCCCTATAGCACTAGATGAGTAAGCCCGAGCACGTCCTGCTGTTCAAGATTGCTGTCCGTGATCGTTCATGGCCATGGTTCGTCATTATCGGGATACAACGTAAAGGTCGGTCGGCTAGTGAAGGGGGTCGCCATCGAGGGAACGGCCCATTAACAAAACCAGGACTTCTAATCAGCCCACGCCCCCTCCTTCTACATATCATCGCACCGGAGATGCGGGAAAAGGAAAGAAAGAAAAAAAATAGTCTGGTGGATGACGGGGGCGGGAAGCCAGGGCAGGCAGGTGTAAATACGGGTCTGGCATCGTTTTGAGAGGCGGCTGGTTGCTGCTACCGGCAACTCCTCACTTCCACTTTTTATGAAGAAAGGGTTAGAAACTGGAAATGAGCACCACTCGGTGAGGCTTGCACGGCAGAGATATCTACACCCCGTCGAGGCAAATCAACTTTCTCCTACTATGTATGTTCATCAATGCCTAGGATGTCTTGGTAGAATCAGGTGGTTCTCCAACGTCTGCCAACGGGTTGGCTTTCGGGTTTATTGATCTGATCCATGGGAAGCTTTTGCTTTGATGGTCAACTTGTGTAGTATCCGTAAGGCCTAGTTCAAAGGGCCGGATATGTTTGTCAAGACAGGATTGCCATGCCGTAGAGTTTAGGGGAATATTGCAAAGCGCAACAGTCGATATAGCTTGACTAGTTTTTGATTCGACCAGCTTGCCTTTATTATTGCAGAGTCGAAAGACGCAATATCCCATTTAACGCGCCCGGGTTATCATTGTGCAGCACAGCAATGTTGTATGGGTGTGTGACGCGTCTCGCGAGAACGTAGCCCGGACATTTACGGGATGGGGAGTGCATAAGCAGATTGAAGGCTCTTGCAACCCGGAAGTGGAGGGAAGGGGGCCGATGCGACACGCTTGATTGTGCGAGCCAGTGGTGGTGGTGGTGCGGAAAGGCATTAGGTTCACCCGTGCCGCCGTAGGATCCAGGAACCCGCAGAAAGGAAAAAGCAAAGGAGCAAGGATCTGCCCAATCTAAGCTTATGGAGGGGCGGGAGAGTCGAGGGCTGGTTGGAGACTGTGGACGAGCTTTGCTGCTTGCTGCTGCTGCTGCTGCTGCTGCTGCTGCTGCTGCTGCTGCTGCTGCTGCTGCTATTCAAGGGGCCGGCTGCGAGACTTGCACTGCACCGCACTGCCTTGCAGGAAACTCCCAGCCCGGCTGCTCCATCACATAAACCCCAACCATCTGATCCCCTTCGGCAAACCATATCCCCAGAGTCTTAGCAAGTTGTTGGCCGATTTCCTCGTATCTGGTTCCGTTCCCAGATAGGGAGAATCTCGTCCATGTTTGCTGGTGACTACCCATTAGCTACTGTATGTGGAGACTATGTAGCGTCTGTGCCATACTGGTGCTGAGACCTCATGTCCATCAGTGGTAAATATCCATACATGCTGCAGTAAAGACCAGCTGTTAGGCGACTGGGATGCAGCATCTGGTTCGTGTTGCGTCTGGTATTTCTCCTCTCATGAGATGCGAGATAGAGGAGACGACTCAACCAAAGAAGCACACCGCAAGTCGGCCGTCCCAGGGATCCCC
This sequence comes from Zalerion maritima, assembly GCA_022664585.2. Lineage (NCBI taxonomy): Eukaryota > Fungi > Ascomycota > Sordariomycetes > Lulworthiales > Lulworthiaceae > Zalerion > Zalerion maritima. The sequence continues at coordinate 27,150 of JAKWBI020000565.1, forward strand.
AGCAGCCCAATGCACGAGCGTAGACAGTGGGTGATTGCCTGAGAAGGTGCGGCCTGGCAGCGACTTCCATAGCAGCTCCCGGATAATAACGCCTCCGCTCGCTCGTTGAGCCATTTTAGGTCAGGCTGGAAGGTCACGGTGCTCCTTGGGAGCTACTACCGTATTTTTTGAACTTTATCGTATTCAGTGTGTACACTACCGCAGTACACATCCCCACTCCGCAGTTGCTTCCTTCCTTCCTTCCTTCCTGCCTTCCTTCCTTCCTGCCTTCCTTCCTTTTTGCCTTCCTTCCTTCCTGCCTTCCTTCCTTCCTTCCTTCCATCCAGCAAGCAGCAAGAAGCATGTGGTGGCCAGGAGGGGGGCTCTTGCTATAGCAGCTCCTATAGGAGCTCTCACCTTCCGTGTGGCTTAAGCTTTCGGCTACAGACTGGAGCTCTGGTATGGATCCAGAATGCTGACAACATCTCACCTGATAACTCTGCGAGCTTTGGGGGGCTTTATTAGAGGTGTGTCTGACCTGCTGCCACATATGGACCACGGCATGGTCTGTATATACCCTTTATTCCACCTATCATGGGCTAGGTAATAAGTGTGCTAAATGTAGAAGCTTGTGTAGTATGGTAGCGAGAATACCCGGGCCAGCTTTCCGCACCCAGGCACGAAGTTCTATTGCGTATTGCCCGCTTAGCCTTTTTAACAATTGCAGGTGCCTCCAAGAGTGTCGAAGGGCTTGACAAGATGGCAGGACGTGTTGCAGTCCGAGAATCATCTGTGGGTCCCAAGTCATTGATCCCGATGGTGTTGCAATGTGCTAATTTAGCCAGGGATGGTTGGCGCAAGGTAGGAAACTCAACGTAGCCCATGCTTCTGGGCAGAATTAGAAAAATTAAGCATCCCGCGAGACCCAAATCATGGTGAGTTAATATGACAAGGCTTGCCTCCTGGGTCTGTCGTAATCGTACCTACTGTAACAGCTCATGACAAGAAAGTCTGGGGAAATCGCGGGGTAAATTACGGAAAAGAGCATGGATTATTGCGCTATTTGGCGGTATCTCGCCCAGTGGTGACCCGCGAGGTGGCCAGCGTGCTGTAAAGAGCCTCAATATCTGGTAAATAATCGGCTAGTTCGTTCATTGGTTCTACTAGCTGGAACGGTCCGCTTGAAAATAATTCGACAAGAAACCTGCTGCCTGAGGCCGGAAACAAGCTCTAGCTCCCATGTAGGGTGTGGACCTGCGTTAGCAGCACCCGCTAGCCTCCACACACTCAGGAACACAGCGAGAGGGATATTGACGTTGTTCTCGCCATCAAACCAAGCCGCTGGTTCGCACATCTGCTCGTGCTTTGGTTTAGGGGTAAATCATGCCTTGGTGTTGAAGTGGTATATCCTTCACGGCCAGATACTCGGTGCAAGTGTGCCCGCACGATGCCTTGATTTTTTCTAGATTGGTTATATATATATATATACATATCTAAACCTGCATGAATGATGGAGGCATGAGTATTCATGAGCGGCTTGTCGGCAAGCAATTTCAAAGCAGGGGCTTTTTGCCAATACAAAAACTGTTGGTTTTGCAACTGACGGTTCTGCTACTGTATGTCCGAAAATGCAACTCACCACCCCATCAAGAATTAAACGCACGAGTGCTTCCGGTGAAGCAGGCAGTTCTTATTCGGGTGCGAGATTTGGCCTCATGTAGGTAACTGCCCCTATCTCCAGTGGCTATGGAGGAAACTGTGCCTCTCGAGGATGCCTAGTTCTTGTTGTCCAATTCCCCAATGGAGGGTTGAAATATATTAACCAAAATTAGTTGCGATGCCTGGCGGCAACAAGCATCTAGACCAGGGAACAGCTCCATACACAGCACCACAGTAGGTCCTGCGCATAATAGTTAACTGGAAATCTTCGAGCCCAGTGAAAGACCCGGCCGCGGAAACAAACGAGATTACACGACACTAGATTCCAAATAGAAAACCCACCATGAGCATCCGTAGTCCGTACGGTAAGTCAATGTTGTCTACAGACATCGTCGATACCGCAGCCGACCATCGCGTCTAGAAGAGAACCAGAAATAACTATTTTATGGTTCGAGAAAATATGGAGCAAGGTGTGCTCGTTAGGATATCCCAGCCATGGCACTGAACACTGAGGAAAGAGGATCAAATGACTGGGTAGGCTGTACTGGAGGTTGGCGGTTTCAAATATTTTAGTAAAGATTTGCGACTTTGCCCCATAAAGAACCTGAAGAGGGCGTCCATCCGGTCAACACAATATGCAATGTACTGCAGGCAAGAGACGCTGGATGTGAAATGTTTGACGCGGCATTTGAAGGTTCCCATGGATAGAAGGATTTTACATGCGGTCGCGGCGTAAACCACAAGATACGGCAACAACTTCCACAACATGCACTGTAACCCCACCTCTGGTTTGATTGGGCAATTCAGTATATGGCGCAGTTCCCGATCCGTGGGTCACGCCGTCACCGTGTCGGTGTGTCTTGACCGGAGACTCATTGTTCCTCCCCGAGTCTATATACACATAAATTTAGTGAAGTGTGTATCATTGCTTCTTCAAAGATGGCCGGCCTAGGCAAGGTTTCAATCCGGGACTGTGCGGGTATTGATAGTTACCGCGCCGCCACTCATCCAGTCCCGACTCAAACATTCTCTAGTCTGGGGCTTGGAAATTCTGCCATCTGGCAAAGGGGGAAGTAGACAACTATGTACATCATCAATAAACATCACTTTCAGGGAGCATTGCTTTTCCACTCCAAGAAGCCGAACCAGCACGGTCTATACTTGCCATCGCAAAAGCTCATCATATGGAAGAGAGCTCCGGCGGAGTCACAGCGAGCACGCACAAATAGCAAGACTCCCTGCAAAACAAAGCTACTAAGCAAAGCCAGCTCAAGTGGTCGACGGGCGGAGACTCCATGGGTTTTCCTTGGCCGCCTCTGTCGCTTCCCTTTGCCATTTTAATACCACAGGTGAATACAAGAGCGAGTCGAGAGCATGCCTGGGAGCGACGGTGCTCATGAGCGTAATCAGAATTATATATATATATATTTGAAAGTACACCGAAAAAACGAACCATCTTAACAAATCTGGTGATTATAATTGAACTTCTATCCTTGGCATGGGAGGTCTCGGAGATACCACATGGTAAAGTTAGCCACCTCCCGGAAACGGAGGCCAAGGACTGCAGCGTCGCCTCGTAGGGCCCAGCTCTTCGGATGGCGACATTTCTTGCGGTCCTACAGTAACAGACCGAGAGGCAAGGGAACGGAACGAGGGATTGTGAGGCGCAAGAAGCTCTGAGCACGTTTTCCCCTGCCCTGAAGTATTCCACAGCATATGATTTGCGAATTCGAACGGCCACTTGACGTATGCCCACACTGCCCCGGAAATCGTTGCACACAGCCGATGGCGGCAGATACGCAAATGACGAGCCTTCAAAGAAGCTGCTCGACGGAACCAGAGGAAGCTTCATGCAGGGGCTAGACAACGGGAAACTTCCCGCGGCCCAATGGCCAGCCCTAGTGGCGGGGGGGGGGGGGGGGGGGGGGTGGAGTAATATCGAAAACCAAAAAACACCCATTTTTTTTGTTGTTAATTTGAAATTATAATTTATAACCGCGGGAATGCACACACAAATAAA
>JAKWBI020000566.1:0-30786 GCA_022664585.2 Zalerion maritima
CCCCCCCCCCCCCCCCCCCCCCCCCCCCCCCCCCCCCCCCCCCCCCCCCCCCCCCCCCCCCCCCCCCCCCCCCATAGCTTCTATGGTATGTGTGCAAGCGACAATTCCTCCAAGCCCAAGAAATTTAGAAAGACATTTCAGGCAGTGGTGACTTCTTGATTATGATTATGATTAATTTTATTTTCCCTAGCTTGAACCATGTCGACTTCAACTCAACTCAAGCGGTTGCGGGACCCCGGCCCCCAGAAAACATCCAGCCCTCCGTGACGCGGAATATTTCGCACTCCTCGGGCTTTCCGAAGGTGCGGACAAAGAGTTTCCAGTCGACGGGGAGCCATGCCGTTTTTTCATCATCGTCGTCGGTTTCGCTGTGATGTTTGTGTCCGTCGCCGTCGCCGGCAACCATTGTGACAATGCCGACGTGGGAGAACACGTATCGTTCGACCATTATTGCGCAGCTATCGTCGTCTCCATCGCCTTCTTGTTCTTGTTCATCGGCAGTTCTTATTTCATCTTGCGGGGTTTTGTTCCCTTCCTCCCGGACTTCCCCTGTGGTGGTGGAGGTGGTATCTTCTGTTTCTGCTCCCATTCTCGTTCCCGTTCCTGTTCCGCCGAAGATGGACCCTGTAATTATCTCATTTACCTCTCCTCTCTCTCTTCCAATCCCAGTCCCGTTCACACTGCCATTTTGCCCCTTTCCATTCCTATTGTTTACCTCCCCGTTGTCCTTCCCTTTCCCCCTCCTCCTCCCCCCCGTCCTAGGTTTATCGTGCAACCCGCACCACTCTCCCCGATGGCGTCGACTAACCATCACCCTCCTCCTGAGCAGATCCGGATCCGCGAGCACCTTCGCAATTTTCCTCATTACGGAATCTCTTCCCGCCATGGTCATCACGGGGAAATTCGACTTCTTGAAGCCAGCCGCTCGAGCTGTTTCCGGGTCCAGTATTTGTGATACTCCTCGCGACTGGGGGAGGACCTGGTTTCTCGTCAGGGCGGTCGCCATCTGAGTTTGGGGATTAGAAGCATGAGAGGACTGGGGAACCCACGCGCTCCCGACCCCGTCTTCGAATCGAACGGTGAGGTGACGTAGGGAGCCGCGGAGTATCATCATCCCAAGCTCGTCGATGGCGGAGGATACGTCCGCACCCATGCGCTTGAGAATGATGTCGAGGGAGAGTATATGAAGTTTTGCGTCCAGGCGGATGGGAGGTGAAATTGAAGGTGACATAGATCTTCGGGTCGCGGAGTCAAAGACTTGTGCCCCCCCGTTCTCTCGCTTTTTTATCCATGTCTCTTCTTCTTTTTCTTGTTGCTCGTAAGAATCGTAAGAAGGGGGCAAGTCGTATCGTCTCCCTTGCTGCTGTTCTTCCCCGTCCCATCCCTGTTTCTTCTTTGTCATCTTCTTTGCCTTCTTTCTCTCCTTCCTGTCACCCCTTTTCCCACTGCCATTCCCACCACCATCATCCTCAATAAAAGCACACCACCTCTCCCTAACCCGCCTATCCACCAAATTAACCACCAACGAGTTTCCCTTCCAAAAAGCCATTCTCGACTCCCTCAGAAACTGTCTACAAACCAAGTACAAATTCGTCGGCTCGGCCCATTCATCTTCTTTCCGCCCCTGGCAAATCCACTCGAGAGTCCCTATCCTGTCCTCTGCTCGCCCAAAGGTAGATAATCCAGAGTATACGAGGACCCCGCATTTCCCCTCAGGACCGTACACAAAATTGTTGCTTTCCGGTCCGGAGAGGGGATACTTCCACCCACGCTTGCGAGCCCGCCGCTCCCTTGCTTCCGCGACGTTGCCGTCGTCCTGCTCCTCCCCCCGTGGTGGGGGGAGAACGAAGTAATCCGAGATATCATCGTATTTACTGCCATTGTCACCACCGCTGCTTGATGTGCCGGTAGAAGAAGCTGCCAGTGCCTCTAGCCGCTCTCGTCTTCTCGCAAAGCCAAGATCCGCCCCCCCAGTGCAACCCCAAAGCTCTTCGTGGAGTTGGCGGGTGTGTTTTTGTCGTTGCAACGTTCCCGTCTCCTCCTCCGGCCCCGAGGCGACTTGGCCCGCGCGTCCAAATACCAGGTTGCTGCGAGGACAGAGAGTCCTGACTAGCATGGAAAATACCTTTTCCCTCAGTTCCGGAGTAAGGTGAAGAAGCGGGAAGCAGGTGGTGGGAAATCCAACTGGCCAGTTGGAAGGCGGATTGCTAGGGACTTCGGCGTTTGCGGTTTCCTTAGTCGGCATCTTGTCTGCTGCGGAAATGTATACCATTTCAAAGAAAGGCTCGCAGGAAATTTTGGTGCCGGACATAAATAGTAATTCTTGGGATAAGTTAAACACCAGCATGTGGATCATTAACACTGCAACTCCGACTCCGACTCATTTTCTGGCTGCCCCACGTGAGGTCAAGATTTGGCTGGGAACCGAGTTCTTACCACGATTACTCAAAGCTTTCCGCGCCGTAAGACGTGTGTTGCTGTCGAGCATGCCGTTTTCTGAATGGCCTGCCCGGCCGACCCAGACCCGTGCCCCCGCCAACCGTCCCTCGACCCTGGCGCCCCACGTACCAGCTGCTCGCGACCGGAGGTCGATTGTTCACGATAAATACTTTTCCATACCTCTGTCCTGGGCCTGCTTTTTGTCCCCTTTCCCCTTTCTCCTTTCCCCTTTCTCTTCCCCGCTTCCTCCTCCTCCTCCCCTCCCGTTCCTTTAATTCCTTTGGCTTCGGCCGCACGCATCCTAGCCAATGGCACAAATGCCGCACTCGAGCTCCGACACGCAAACGCAACGCAGCTCAGCACTACCCGCCGCTCACGACGCCAAGGCCGAAACACGTCCTCGTGTCGTGGACTCGAGACCCAGCCAAGAGCCAAGACTCCGTCGCAAGCATTTCTGACGACACCGACGGCCATATCCGATCTATCCAGAGACGGCTCGCCGCTCTACGATTCAAAAATATTCGATTCGCAGCTCTCCCCGACTCCTAAGGAGCGACGACCCCTAAGTTCGAGGCCCGCGGGGCGGTACAAAAGAGCTGGTTTCTCAGCTAGTGTGAAGAGGAAGCAACTGCCGCCAAACGGAAGAGGAGGCTTTCGTGGACCGTCCTCCGCAGCTGGATCGAATGCCCGAGCATGGCGCGTGACCTCCTCGCGCGGCCAGGAAGATTCACCATTCAGCCAGCGGGCAGACACGTTTGCGATCCAGCGGGAGCGCTAGTGCCCTGGCTGCCCGGTGCCAGCTTCGGGCGAGGGGGGAAGGAATGGGCCGCCGGTGGTCGCACAACATCGGATCGAATCCTGGAATCGCGACGGCCTTCCTCACACAGCAGAATGCCTCGCCTTGGCGCGGCCGTTTTCTGCATCGCCCACCATGCCACTACCAACCACGCACCTGTAGCGATGACCGGGCTTGCAGTCTGGCAGATGCTGAAAATAGAAACAGGAGGATTCATCCAGCTCGACTACGAGACAACCTTCCACACTTAGGACCCGGTTCAAATGGCGTTTCATTTCTCGAAAGTGATTCAGACTGCAGCGGTTCTTTGAGCAATATCCGCCTTGAGGTCGAATCTAACAATGACGGGGTTGTTTACTCCACTAGGGCGGAAAGTTTGTTGGATGGATTGCGAGCCTCTACGTGCGGCGATAGGGTCGGATATTAGCATTACTGGTGACGAGCTGTGTAGGATCTCGACGCCGCTGCCCACATTCTTCCGGCTTTGGGCAGAAGAAGAAGTCTAGCAGTATGAGAGGGATCAAAAGATGAGGAATCACGAGAGGAGCTTGGTCGTCTTTTCTTCGGCGAAGGCGCTCGACTCAAGACCAAGGGACAGCTTCGGAACGCCGTCACCGCCTTCGCAACACTTTCCGGACGAGGCAACCACGGAGCATCCAACTCTAACAACAGCTGCCCTTGCATGAGCAAAGACGAGAACACTCACCATCCCTGCAAGGCCGCACTCGGAACTCCCTTCAAGGGCCGACAACCCAGGAAGGAACGGATCGAGACAGCCAAGAACATCGAGACCATGGACAAGGGGGAGAAGGTCAAGTCCAAGGGAAACGACAGCTCGGGCGAGAGAGCCACCGACCAGGCCAACCGCCATGCCCCTCGAACGTCGCCACACACCCGCCCGATGCCGTGTCCCAGGGCTTGACGGTCTGGTCCCATGATGCCGACGCGACCTGGCGCGGGACAGCACTGCAGCGAGCTGACGACGGAGAGCCCCGCCCGCCGCCGCCTCGCTAGAGGACTTTTGCGCAACCTCGAAAAGTTAGAACCGTCAAAAAGTTAGGGGGGCTAGGCTTGTACAAAAAGCCATGGGGCCCCGTTTGGCCGTGCACAAAAAACCCCATGGGGCCATATGGGGGGTTTTTTTAAAAAAAAAATAATAATAATACGTAGGCTTCTATAAGGCCCCACGGGTTTATACAAATTGAGAATACGAAGCGAGCGTTAGCGAGCGAAGTATTCGCTTTTGAAAATTACTGAGCCCGTGAGGGATTACCAAGACTTATAGGGAGGAATAGGTTTAAATGGTGAAAAGTGTGGTAATGATAACGCCATAAAATGGCTTCCCCGCTCGCCCTTTTTATAAAGAACAACAACCACAACAACAACACCAGTCAACCTTATTGGGCCACCCTTACAAGTGACCTAGTTTGACCTCTCACATCTGACAGGAGTGCCGAAAATAGCGGGCCTGGAGCTAGCCAAAAGTGGCACCTAAGATAACAAAACACGCACTTATTCTATAATTCACCACCTCTCGGACTTGGACCTTGACAGTGATTGAGGTTGCCATCAAAGGTCACAGAGGCATTTGTCAAATTTGATCCTTTTCTCATTCTTTCCTTTCGTTCCGAGTCTACATGCCCTTACGCCGAGATAAGGAGGTCTAGAGGGATATAACAAAAGAGGAACCGAAATAACAGCGTTGTAGCTGCCTTGCGTTTTCAGTAAACTTTTCCCTGCCTCCGACCACAGACCCAGAAGAAAATAAGAGATTAAGACTGCATGATAAGAAACCAGATTTTGTGAGGCTCGATTGAGTTGGCCCCTTGCACCTCCCCCCATCCGTTGGGGAAGAGGGTCCCAAATTGACCCAATAAAACTAAACTTCCATCCTCCTCCTCCGCCCCATCTCACCCCCTCACACTCCAGCGAGTTATGGACTGTATTTATCGTGATGACATGGCCTTGGTTACCAACCTCTTGAGAGCAAGCTCCTTCTTCTTGAGGTCATCAGAGGTCGAGTCCTCTAGCTCAAGAGCCTGCATGGCCTCGGCAAGGGTGGACTCGATCTTGTCCTTCTGACCCCTCTTGAATTTGAGGGACAGAGTGGGATCGGTGATGATCTCCTCAACGCGAGACATGTACGACTCGAGCTGCTGCTTGGCCTCGAAACGCTTGCTGAATGCCTCGTCCGTGGTCTTGAACTTCTCGGCATTGCTAATCATGTTCTCGATCTCGCTCGACGAGAGCTTGCCGACAGAGTTCGTGATGGTGATGTTGGCGGTTCGGCCAGAAGACTTCTCCGAGGCTGTGACCTTGAGAATACCGTTCACATCCACCTCGAACACACACTCAAGGACGGGCTCGCCAGCCTTCATGGGAGGAATAGGTGCAAGAGTGAACTCTCCCAGGAGGGTGTTGTCCTCACAGTTGACACGCTCGCCCTGGTAGACGGGGAACTGGACTGTCTGCTGGTTATCGGCAACAGTGGTGAAGGTACGCTTCTTGATGGTAGGGACTGTCTGACCACGGGAAACCACAGGGGCAAAAATATTGCCCTCCATGGCAACGCCGAGGGACAGGGGAACGACATCAAGGAGAAGAAGGTCGGAGGTATCGGCAGAAGTGGCCTTGCCCGACAAGATGCCGGCCTGCACAGCGGCACCGTAGGCGACGGCCTCATCGGGATTGATGCTTTTCTCGAGCTTCTTGCCATCAAAGAAATCGCTAAGAAGCTTCTGGATGCGGGGAATACGGGTGGAACCACCGACGAGAACAATCTCATCAACAGCGCTCTTCTCAATGGCAGCGTCCTTCATAACCTGGCCGACGGGCTCTAGGGTTCCGGTAAAGGACTTGGCGTTGAGGTCCTCGAAACGGGCACGGGTAACCTGGATCATGAAGTCCTCCCCGTCAAATAGGGAATCAATCTCAATGGTGGTCTGGGCACCGCTGGAGAGGGTCCTCTTGGCGCGTTCGGCAGCAGTTCGGAGCCTTCGAAGGGCACGGGCATCACTGCCGAGATCTTTCTTGGTCTTCCTTGTGAACTCCTTCTTGCAGTAATCGAGGAGGTTGGTATCGAAATCCTGACCACCAAGATGGGTATCACCAGCGGTGGCTTTGACGGTGAAGACACCACCCTGGATATTGAGCAGGGACACATCAAAAGTACCACCACCGAGGTCGTAAATCAGGACGTTCCTCTCCTTGTTGGATTTGGAAGCACCGAGGCCGTATGCGATAGCAGCAGCAGTAGGTTCATTGATGATGCGGAGGACGTTGAGGCCAGTGATGGCACCGGCATCCTTGGTAGCCTGGCGCTGGTTGTCGTTAAAGTAGGCAGGGACAGTGATGACGGCTTTCTCAACCTTCTTACCGAGCTTGGTTTCGGCAATTTCCTTCATCTATATTATTTAAGAAAATATTAAATTAGCATTGCGAAGTAGGATATAAGTAGGGCCGGCGAAGCGGCGAAACCAGAGAGACTCACCTTTGTGAGAATCATGGCCGAAATCTCCTGAGGGGAGAACTGCTTGCTCCCACCAAGGTACTGAACCTCGACCTTGGGGTTTCCATTGTCGTCAACAACCTTGAAAGGCCATGACTCCATATCCTTCTTGACGGTGGGGTCATCAAAGCGACGGCCGATGAGACGCCTATTTTCGTTGGGGGATGCAGTCAGCAACAATGCGGGAGAAGACAGCCTTTAGAGGCAAGGAGAGGCAGGACATGTGGCCGAAATGGAAGAAGCGGGGCAACCAACTTGACATCGAAGACGGTGTTCCTGGGGTTCATGGCAGCCTGGTTCTTGGCCGCCTCTCCGATCAATCGCTCCTTGTCCGTGAAAGAGACGAAAGACGGGGTGGTAAAGCTACCCTGCTCATTGGCGATGATCTCGACATTGGATCCCTCGTACGTAGCGACGCAGGAGTAGGTGGTTCCTGTGTAAGAGCGCAGATGTTAGAATGGAGGCCAGTCGGGATTGAATCAGGAACACTTGTGGCTTTGGCAGCGCCTGTTCTCAGCAACGGGTGGGATGCAAACATACCCAAGTCGATGCCAATGGCACCATCATAAACTTCGTCCGCCATGATGAAGGATAGAGCCGGTGACGAAAAGAAGACCGAATAAGAGACAAAGCAGGGAGGACGAGGGTTGAGGGAACGAGGTTAAAAGAGGGAGTTGCGAACGTGGGGTTCGAAATTTTATGTGGGATGGCGGAGGGCGATTTAAAAAAAAAAAAAAAAAAAAAAAAAGGTTCCACTGTCTGGGGTGGGGCCACTACAAACTCAAAGGCGGTCAGCACCATTTTTTATATCCAGAGTACATGGTACATGCCAAACGGGAATACGGCTGGTCTATGCGAGCGTACTTACTTTGGTACGTATCGCTCTAGTCTCCGAGCCCAACCTCTTGTGTCCATCTGTAGTGTATATATACCTTCCTTTTCATGTTGGCAGAGATGTAGCAGTAATCCTACCAAACCACTTGAAGAGTTCTCATTCCGTATGGAAGATGGGTCCCAGACAGCCGGGATACATGTATCTTGCATCAGATTAGCAACGTACACCATGATCCCCCATATTCCACATGTACGTAAGATCATAGGTATGCCCCTTACCCTATGCATACATATCTAACTTAGTTATAGACTATCCGGCCCTGATAAATGACCAAGACGCAATTTACGCATGATATTGACTAGCTATGGCATTGAATAATGAAGTCTCCCTCAACGACGTGAGGCGCCAAGGTTGATCGAGATGCGAATCTTAGAGCGCTATCCTAATCCTAACGCCGCCGGAAAATACAGCCCAATTGGATATACACCTCAATACGCACCCCCCGGTTGCTGTGGTGGCCGGTCGGCCACATCATAGGTCTTTTAGTGGTATCAGTACAGTTCGTGCCCTCATCCCCCAGTTGAAGAAACTCCCCAACTCCGCTTATGTACAGCAACATGTTACACCATGGATAAAACAGAAGGAGACAAGAAGTAGGAAGCAAAACAGGAAGCAAAACGGAAGCAAAAAGAGGCCGCCAAACAATATTGAACTGGGCATTTGAGGCAGGACAAAAGGCAAGAAGGCCAATTATTCGCGGCCTGAAACCCACGAGGTAGCAAGCCATGATTATCCCCAGACAAGCTACTGGGGTATCTTCGTGCGGATTGTCACTGTGTTTCCGGCGCCAGAAAGGTAAACTACTGTCGTTAGGAGCCGGAGAACTCATGCCCCGGCTGTCCCATTCAATAGAGCTTAGGATGAGCCTGGTGTACATGCCCCGTCAGATGTGGTGACTGCGCATGTTGAGCGGTTGGGACTTTTTGGCCCGTTCTGTTGTAGACAAGTGTTAGGCTAAGACGTGAAAGATCTTGATGCGTATTGGTCCCAGTAAAATTCATACCAGCTTGCCAGTCCTCATGCCTTTGAAGAGCATCGCCCTCCCAGCCATTCCACAGACTCTCATAACGCGGAAGATTGAAGGAATCCAAATCATTGGGTAATACGTACGTCACAGTTCCTTGCGATGCAGATGGCTGGGTTGATGGGTTTTCCTAAGACCTCATAACGTTGACCATTACAGTCACGCGCTCAACCTCTGCCTCGGGGCCATCGGGCTGTCTCTGGCTCTTAGGAATGGCCACAACTAGATGGACCTCAATCATACTGACTCTCCCAATCGTCATATTAACATCGTACACGTGGGTACCAGGCGACTCCGCGACGGTTGCACGTAGTACAGTGTTGTTGAGAAGAACGAAGAGCTTGTACTGGCGGTGTTGGTTTTGAACGAACGAGGCAATGGTTGGCACAATCTGAATGTGGGACTCGCTGGCTGGAACATTCATAGTCACGGACTGGTGAAGCATCACCGGGTCTGGCAAAATCTCGAACTTGATCGCAGTTGGCTGCGATGCTCGGTGAGCAGGACTTCGGATTCTCAGGCTTGAGAGAACGGCATCCTGAGCGCTCCTTCCAGGAAGTCTACGATTATGCTCGATCGCCGGGTTTCTAGCGTGTGACGTAGTACCGTTCGTAAGAGGATGGGAAATGCTGGCGCGAACTGCAGGTGAGTGTCGCGCGAGATCTTCTCGCTTCACTGCCCCATGAACGGACGGGCTTGGCGACGCAACAGAGGCAGATACACTGCGTCCCTTATCCAGCACTGGCGGGAATTGCCCACGACCTACTCCATTAATAGCGCCGCTAGCGGCACTTGAATCTCCAGAGTTTGCTGTCAGAGGTCCCGGTGAGTCGATGGAGCCACCGCGTCCAGGAACCTGTAAAGTAATCCTTCTCGCGGTTGCTGCGGACGCTGCGGGGCCATCAGAAGACGTTGGAACCTTAAGCTTGATCTTGGGTGGTGGCGATGGTTCAGGAACAGTTTGCCTGACTTCCTTCAGCTGTTCCTTGAAAAAGTCCCGCAGTTCCTCAGCCAACGCATAGATCTCACTGTCGTCTTCGTTGAACGAGAAGGCATTGTCCCAAAGCAGTGAGCCGGTTTCCTCAAAAGCGTCCCAAGTGGTGAACTCGCTGATGCCCGTGGACGCCTGGTGCTTTCCTCTGAAGCCGAGAACCATCTTCTGCAGTTTTTTGAGCGACATGGGCTTGTCAATGAAAGCATAGTACTCCTTGAGAGCTCTGGAAGGGAGGTTAACAAATTCGGCGAAGTGTGCAATGCTGTCCCTGTTGAAGTTAGTCTGGGCAATTTGAAGCTGTTTGGGTGTTCTTGGAATTGCGTACTCATCATCTTTTCTCCGAATAGCTTCCTCGAGAATCCTTTCTTGAGCCTTCTGGAATGCACTATTTCTAGCCTCGTCGTTGTGGCTCGGGTCTTCGTCCACGTCCACGTCCATTGGAGTGGGAGGCAGAGAACCATTTTGGACTTGACGGGCCTGAGCGGGCCTCCTTCGTGCTATTGGCAGCGGTGTGGGAGCGCCTGAGCCATGCGGTGTATCGTCTTCACCTTGGGCATCGATTTCACCAACCCCAAACCGAGCGGATGGCGTGGCCATTGGTAATGGGCGAGGGTTGTGGCCGTAGGTGACGTTGCTGTTGTTCTCCAAGTCCGACGGCAAGGGCGTAGGAGTAGCTGTGTACCCTGTGACGGTCTTGTACGCCGGGTTGAGGACGGTCATATAGTTGCTAAGGGCTTTTCGGACACGCTCTGCGTCGTCATAGGCAAGAGTGTTGCGATGATACCATTCTTTGGCATTGCAGACCATTCGCTTCACGTAACTCTCCAACTCGGTAAGCGTGTTGAAGTCGCCCTTGTGAAGCTTGTCTTCGATTGTTTGGAGTGAGATAGGCATCTTTATGCGAGCGTAATAGTCTTCATGGCCTTGGTATGGAGGGAGGGTCTCGAAGTGACCTGCAACAAGTCGGCCGCTGAGTGAAGTTAGCGTGAATGCTACATACAACTAGGTAATAATAAGAAAAAGTAGGACATATTTGACGAAGTGAAGAAAGGAGATTCATTCTGTAACTTTTTTTCCCCCACAGTTGAGATTTTGATGGAAAGGTGGGCGACTTACGACTTGTCCTTGGTGTTGCGAATCTGGTCGAGGAAGTGCAATCCATACTCGGTAGTGGACTGTTTGGTTTCGGGCATCACCTCAAGGTTGAACTCCTGTTTCGTCGCATTAGTGTCATATTGGGGACGTTGTCGTGTAAAAGGTGGTCGGTGAGCAAGTGGGCTGAATGCATCTTTGAATGTATGGCAAGACATGCAGATGCTCGACTTGCTATGGCAGGATTCAGGGGGGGGATGGCTGGTATATGACAACAAAGTGCTGATTGCGGAAGCATGGGTAAGGAGAACGACTCCATCGCGACTGGTTGCCGATGAAGGAAGCAATGGTTGCTTGCAGGCAGTTAAGAGATGATCAGGAAAGTAGGCAGTCTGCCTCCTGGGCTTTGATAGGAATGGCCTGCTGCTTCTGGTGGTAGATCTGTTGCGTGTGTGATCGTGGTGGAAGTAGGGTTGGTGCAGGAGCTGGATGATGTGGAGATGTGTGGCAGAGTTGAAAGGGAAGTAAATGGATTTCTTATCTTGTCGCATGGCATCCTGTGCGAATACAGCATTTGTCGAGCGCATATGTCAAGTATGGAGAAAGAGCAGTGGCTTACCTTTTGCAACCTTCTCTTCTTTCCAGCGCGATCCTCCGTAGCTGCAACACCCGGCCCGTGGGCACCACTCGCCTTACGTTTTGTATCCATCGAAGGTTGTAGGTTTTTTGTCGCGGTGAATTCGCGCTCAGGAAGAGATGGGCATCGAGGTTTTTAAAGAAGTGTTGGTGCTGCAATGGTTGCTGTGAAAATGTTGGTTGTCGAAATGCAGTTGTGGTGGTGGACGCGCTGGTGTGCTAGGTTGCTAGGTGTGGTGTGGTGGTGCTCTCGGCCGCCTGTGTCCCGTTTTTCCTTTCCCTGCTCAACATTTCAAGAGTGGGAGACATGCGGTTGCGGGGAGGAATGCTCGGATTGTTAAATATCCCGACTCAGATTTATCATAAGCGTGGAGACTACGACTTGTCGGCGTGGAAATTTTCGCGCATGACATATGCGTGCATCAATTATAATGGCTTCAAAACTTGAAAATGCTAATAGTATGTTAGAAGGAGGCTCAAGATCATTCCTTTATACCGCTAGAATATCTCATATTTTGTAACCAAAAGAAAATCATGCCTGAAACTCATTGATATTTGACATGAATTGTATCGGTGCCGACGAATGGTGAGTAATTATTTTTATCCAACCTTGAATCTGCATTAAACGATGCTAAGCGTCTATCGAGGAAAACTGTCACGTGCGAATACACATTCAGTCGCCCCGTGTGTAGCCTGGGCTCCAGCCGCTATCAGTGCCTGCCGGGAGACCCTTCTAGAGCCGCACGGGGAATTGTACTAATGACTGATTCGCACTGTCTGTTTACATTCGCCTGTCGACGAGCCATACCAAACATGACAATATACACCCTGTCGGCTTGTACCAAACAAGTCCTGATACCCCGAATTGCTTCTTCGCTAAAGCACCACCAAGGACTCTTTTCCACGCGTGTATCAATTCATTATCATTGGTGCCTAAATCGAGTGTTGCCCCGTCCCCTCATTCGAAAGGATCAAGAAGTCGAAAAGATATCAGCTCCTTCCCCAAAACCCAACCGCCTCGGGGAGACCCCGCCAATAACACCAACAAGCGCCACCGCGATCCAAACTCACCTGCCAACTTTCACCTTCCCCTCCACAATTCTGCATAGCAACAAGCTCACAATAACTATCTAGTCTTACTGCACTACCTACTGACCGTGGATTTCCCCCCCTTCCTCTTCCCCCCGCCCGGCAAACTTCTGCCATTGTCTCTCGTCAACAAGGTCTTGCTTTTACGCCCACACTCTCACCTCGGGACAAACAAACAATGTCCAAGATGAACGAACTAGGCATTGACGAGAGCCGCCGAAACAGGGTTCCGCGCCCATTGTCCGAAAACGAGCGCGTTCGCCTCGACGAGTTCATTGACAACATTCATTACTCGGCCAGGTAGGTTTCCAATTAGCTTCCCTACTCCTAACAGCAACCTGTCCCAACGTCCGCCGCAATTGGCTAGCCACCAACTAATGCGTTTCCCTACCCATAATGATAGGTACAATGACGACCACTTCGAGTACCGCCATGTTCAACTCCCGAAGGCTATGCTAAAGGTCATCCCCAAGGAGTATCATGACCCACAGAAAGGCACCCTGAAGCTTCTCCACGAGGAAGAGTGGCGAGCCCTTGGTATCACTCAGGTTGGTGGCACAATACAATCTTTCTTTTCTTTTGCTTGTCGGCAGGACTGACAACACCTTTTTTTGCAGAGTCTTGGGTGGGAACACTACGAGGTCCATGAACCGGAGCCTCACATCCTGTTGTTCAAGTAGGTGTCCCCGTTCCCCCGCCTCGACTATTCCTGGCGCTACACACCCAGTACTCGCTGCCTCTTCGCATTACTGCGCCTCGTCTTGTTTGCACGTGCGCTAACAGAAACATTTTTCTTGCCCTATTGCTGTAGGCGACCCCTCAACTACCAGCCACCTCAGTAAGGTGAAGAAGGGAATAAACACAGACCAGCCAACCGGATGGCCGCGAACGATTGATGCCACCACGAATGAGTTGGGCCTTGTCCCAGCACGACACGAAATGCACACTAAAAAATAAAACACTGGCAGTCTTTATGTTGGTTGAATGTATTATATTATTCTTCCAGGCGTCTGCATAGCGAACCCGGGGGGTCAGAGTTTTTTTTTTTTTTTTCCTTTCGTCTAGCATGGGATTGATTTGGTAATGACCTACGACTTTTGGCTTCCTTGTTGGACAAGGTTATTAGAGTCGCACGACGAATGCTACTACGCTAGGAGAGGAGAGCCAGCACTCAATCCAGCTGGCCACGTGGGCTGTGATGAATAACCTGGGCGCGGGGTATGCTTGCGGAAGAATGTGACTCGGGAAGTGGTAACGACAAGTGAGTAAGACAAGACGGCAAGAGCTATAGGATCTCGCGCGAAGGGTCGGTGGGTGTTTGTGATCTGGATCCATTGGTCCAGCCATTCGGGTCGCAGCTGAGTGTCCCGATGCATCTGGGAATTCGAGATGTGGGGCTCAAAATGAGCAGATACCACCTCTATAGGTAGCCTATTGAGATAATGAGGACAGATATAGTGCACATCTACGGGTCAATTATGCCGCAAATGAACGACGAAGGCGCACAAGTCTAGATTAGTATGATTTGTTCCCAACAATATGATGGTCCTAAAATAAACCGACGTACGTAGCCGTCTCGTAGAGTAGGTATCAGTCCACTAGTGCTCACGGCTGTTGAGTAATGTGGCGTGATGCAAATCTTCAGCCTCATGGCCCGACTAGAAACGGGTCCTAGAAATTGCCTGTACAGCGGATGCAGGTCAGACCAAGGTAGAATACACATGCCATGTACTCTGGTTTCGAATCCCTTGAAGGGCACATCGTGGAGGAGCATGCATATTGCATATATACAAGGAAGGAAGATGTAATTAATCAAGGCACCTACGGCTCTTATCCTTGGATCTAAACCGGCCCAATGGGAAGAGTTGGAGCTTGAAGCTCTAAAATGGCGGCCAAGTCTGAAGGGGACGAGAAGGGCTAGATCAGAGAGAAGGAGCAAGGAGAATTTTTGCCTCACTTTGCATGATGCAGAATGCAGAATGCAGAATGCCAATCCGGTAGGTACCGTACCGTGGATGCGCTGCCGGTGGGTTCAAGTTGATGCTACTGCAGTGCGCAAATGGGCATCTGCTGATTTTCCCGTCAGGACACCTTTCAACATGAAAACTTCCTCAGTCGACAGTGAACCCAGTTCTCCATTTTATGAAAGACCGGCCGTCCGTACATGGCCTAAAAAAGCTGGCCTTTCCGACTCGGTATTACCAAGCAAGCTCCGTATTTTTCGCCCACTGGAGCCTCCAACAAAAGATGCCACATATCCTCCCGTTCAATCTTTAAAAATACTTTCATGTTCCAGCCAGCATTCAGCGCAACTTCTTTTTATCCAGTTGCTTATTGTTTTAGCTGCGATTCGGCGCTTTTTAACCCCTTATTAACTTTTCGAGTCTACTGTCGCAATTGACTTACTACAAGCTTTCTACATACCCGCAATCCAAACACGTTAGGATTCCGAGCCCTGACTAGCCCGGAACGTAGTGGCCCTCGGACGGCCTTTGTTTTAGCCTCCTCGCAAAGAACTTTGGTCAAGCCGACCTACGTGTCCGAAAATACACAATGAAGCCGGCCGCGAAGCACTTCTTTCTCACCGTATTCGCGTTGTGGGGAGCCCCTGGCAACTGCGGAGTTCAAGATGAGGATTGTCCAGTACGCCCGCTCCTTTCCGCTCTTGTATACACTCTTTTACCTCCTCGCCTCTGCCGGAGCTCTCTCGGCCGCCAGTTCAAGCGCCGGCATGGAAGCCCAGACCAAGCTTGAGCCCCACATACCATACCCATGACATAGATAATAACATACTTCCGTCGTCCAGATATCCCCTCGAGCAATTGTATCGGACGCCTGCGCAAGCTACTCAACCCTAGAACAGCTAAACGAGCGAGTAAAGCCGGCCGTCGACGACCTCACGAGAAACACCGACTTCTTCTCTCACTACCGGGTGAACCTGTTCCACCAGCGATGTCCCTTCTGGAATGACGAGAACAGCATGTGCGGCAACATTGGGTGCGCCGTGCAGACGCTAGACAACGAGGAGGACATACCCGAGGTGTGGCGGGCACACGAGCTGGGAAAGCTCGAGGGGCCCCACGCCAAGCATCCCGGCAGGAAAGTGCAGAAGGAGCACCCGAACAGGCCTCTGGACGGGAAGCTAGGGGATGACGTAGGCGAGAGCTGCGTTGTGGAGTACGATGACGAGTGCGACGAGAGGGACTACTGCGTTCCGGAGGACGAGTCGGCCACGAGCAAGGGCGATTACGTTTCTCTCATCACGAATCCGGAGCGGTTCACCGGATACTCTGGAGACGGCGCGACGGGGGTTTGGGACGCGATATACAGGGAAAACTGCTTCCAGAAGAGTCTTCCTTTGTCCCCTGTGGGTGACGACGGGTCGTCGACTCCGGCGGGAGGCTTCTCGTTCGCGGATAACCCCGCTGCCGCGGCGTTCGACCTCAAGTCCGTCCTCGATGCGGCGGGCCGCCAGCAGGTTCTCCAGCTGCAGAGGCAGAATAATCCCAACACCCCATTTGTTGCGCAAACTGGATTCGAGGTGGACGACGAGTGTTTGGAGAAGAGGGTCTTTTATAAGGTCATGAGCGGGATGCACGCATCCATTTCTACCCACCTTTGCTGGGACTTTTTGAACCAGACGACGGGCGAGTGGACTCCGAACCTACGGTGCTACGAGTTTCGGCTGCACAAACATCCTGATCGCATCAGCAACCTGTACTTTAACTACGCTCTGCTCACCAGGGCGATAGCGAAGCTGAAGCCGCAGCTCCAAGACCAGGAAGACGGCGGGGAGTACGTGTTTTGTACTGGTGATATGGCGCAGGACGCCGACACGCGGGCCAAAGTTCTCGCCGTCACAGAAGCCGCCGAGTCGGTCCCGCAGATCTTCGACGAGAGCCTGATGTTCGCGAACGGGGAGGGACCTTCCCTGAAGGAGGATTTTAGACATCGCTTCCGCAATGTGAGCAGGCTAATGGACTGCGTCGGGTGCGACAAGTGTAGGCTCTGGGGCAAGCTGCAGACGGCGGGGTATGGGGCAGCATTGAAGGTTCTTTTCGAGTCGGAAGAGGACGAGACGGCGAGGGCGCCTCACCTGAAGAGAACGGAGCTAGTGGCGCTTTTTAACACGTATTCGAGGCTTGCGAGCTCTTTGAGCGCGATTGGGAAATTTAGGGCTATGATTGAGGAGGAGCAGGCTGAGATGAAGGCCGAGGCTATAGAGTCTGGCGAGGAACAGGTGGAAGAGAAGAAGGAGACGTGGGATATTCCCGACAGGGTTAAGAAACCGCATAATGTGGTTTTTGAGAGCAGCGGTGGCAACGAAGCCGAGGAAAGTCCGGCGGCGGCAGGTTTTGAGGATGATGAGGACGACGATGATCTTGACGATGGCCATTGTGTGGACGGGGGGGATCATAAACCCACGT
Source organism: Zalerion maritima (assembly GCA_022664585.2). Classification (NCBI taxonomy): domain Eukaryota; kingdom Fungi; phylum Ascomycota; class Sordariomycetes; order Lulworthiales; family Lulworthiaceae; genus Zalerion; species Zalerion maritima. The sequence continues at coordinate 16,901 of JAKWBI020000566.1, forward strand.
TCAAGGAGACATTTTATAAGGAGCTGGATAATGTGGGGAAGGTGACGAAGTTTGTGTTGAAGAGCTGGATTGATATTCCCAAGAACTTGTGAGTTGCCTTCCAACATCCGCCTTTCTCACGACACGGGAGGAAATAGTAACTAATGGCAGATAATAGGTACCGCATCGCCATGTCGGAACTTGTTCGTGGGTGGCAGTATTATGCTGGAAGGAGGGTCAACCAGAGGATCTGGAGCTGGGATCATGGGGTTGAGATTGATGAGTTGTGATTATGAGGCTTTGAGCGAGACGAAGGAGGAAATAGAGGGCATGAGATATATCGAAGAACAAGAACAATACTCGAGCATGGAGCATGGAATTACTATACTATATCCGAGTGCCTTATAGCAGCATTAGAAGCATTGGACGTATGTCTATCCGGAATGTTGTATAATCGTCATCATTGAAACTCCGGTAAACAAAATAACTCGCATGCTTTTTGCCTATCGTTAGGTTGGCTCATGGTTTTGGCGTTTGGGAGGGAGAGGCTTTATATATATATCATATTCTTAAGTTTATTAAGAACTATAAGTTAGTAGTGCTTCTTCTGTACCTAGTTTTGAGTATTTTAAATTCGATTTTAAGACTATTTCGATAGATTACCTTTACGTGAGTTCGAGCCAAAGGGTTATCACAAGCCAGTGTCCTTTTTACAATTGTTATATAATATTACTTGTTGATGTATAATTCTTATTTCTCTGTATCTTTACCATGGTCACATCTACAAAACCCACATCTAGACTTCTCCTACTAGCGTATAAAGTAAAGTTTCGAAATCAGAATGTGTACCTTCCAGATGCGCCTTCCTGTACCAATATCCTGTATCCACCGTGTATCTTGTTTGAACAAAGCCCTGTTGCTATGTAATTAAACTTTCCCTAATGTTGACCATCCCCGGCATTCTTCCTATGGAAATTGTTACTTGATTTCACCCAGGAACCCACTTAAAGAGGCTACCTTGCCAGACTTCGCAGCATCGTTCCCTAATCTTTCCGCCTCAAGCTGCTAAGACGTCTCTTCAGGCCCTCTCCGAAACCACCGCGGCTGGTGCTCCCGGAAGTGGGCTGCTCCCTATAGCGCCTGGGGGTATCGCGATCAGACGCAACACTATTGCTTCGTCTTCTGACGGTTACGGCAGGAGCATCCTTTCTTGAGGTGCGCAGTGAGCCGCTTCGCCTCGGAACTGCGCTTGAGGATCCTACGGGTTGCATCTCATAAACAGACGAATTTCCATGTACCTGGGGAGGATAAGGCCGCTCCTTCCGTGAGCGCTTAGCCTCCTTCAGTTGCTTTTCGAGGGTGTATGACGGTTCACCCTTCCCTTTGAGATCGTCATCCCGGTATTGCTATGACCAACCAGGTTAGTAATCGTTGCACTTTGACTCTAAATCTCAAACAAGACATGGAGATACTCACCACACCAGGCCACCTCTTGTAAGCACCGCCTGCAGCGTCAGGTTCTCTCATCAAATCTGTTCCCTCTTCATAATTGAGAACTTCTCCTGTTCGCGGGTGTGCGAGACCAGGAGGCATGGTAGCAATGTCCTGGAGTGGGACGTGTCGAGTGACTGCATCTATCACGGCATTTCTAGGTGTGGCTTTGAGCGCTTCCGCGTTGCTGTCCTTAACAGCTTCCAGCGGTGAATACTTGGGGTTGGTGTTACGAGCTGCCAGCGCAGCATCGTAGGGTCCGCTGTGGTGGTAGGCACCCCCAACGGCGGAGTGATCCAATTTATCGATGGTATCGGTGTACCCCTTCTTGCTCGGCCTCTTCTTAGCGGGCTTCGGGTCGGCAAATGGGTTATTGGATCCGAGTTCGGGCTGGGACTTATCACCACGGCCAGCCATAGCTTTGGTGTGTGGGGACTTGTCGGCCGCTTTGTTGTCACGGCGAATAATGTCGAGGGGTCGGTGGCTCATGTCACCAGGGTACCGTTGGGAAAGCGAGGAGCGACGACGAGGTCGACCAGTAACTTCAGAGGGGGTCGTGGGCGAATTTGATCTCGCAAGGGGCATGGGGCTAGCCATTGGCCTGGGCGGTGCAGATGCCTCCTTTGAAAAGGTCGGGTCGGGATTAAGAGGAAGTTGGTTCGCACTATGGCTGCGAGTTACTGATGTTCTCGGGGGATATTTCCCGAAAGACCTCGACTGGTGTGTCAGTGGTGGCGGGGAGTGCTTTCCTTGGCGGTGATTTGGGGGATTGCTTTCTCGTCGGGATATTGTGCTGGAGAAACTATTGCTCCTAGAGAAGCTGTTGCTGCGAGAGAGAAGTATTGGGCGTTCAGCCGGTTCGTTAGGATATCGTGACTCGTTGCAAGGACTGAAAATATCTTCGAAACTAGGACGAGATGGTGCCTGCGAAGGTCCCGGTGTGTACTTTGATTGTGATGAGCGTTTACTCTTAGACCTGGATTTGGGCGAGTTTCGTTGGACGTTGAGACTACGGTCCTCAAGTGGATTTGTATTGTATAAGGACTGTTCTAGAGATCTCCTGCTAGGGGTGATGAATGTGCTTCCAGGACCACAGTCTTGGCTTGGCTCGGGTGCAGTGAGGGGATCGAGAATATATTCCCTTGCCTGGAGGGTTTTAGATCAGCATGTAGTTCGTCAACCAATGCAGGCACACAAGGCCATGATATCACTAGGAATCAATTAGAAGTCGGGTGCAAGAGGAGCCAGGATGCATCGGGGCTCCACACCCTACGTAAGTGCGTGCGCAGCCGGACTCGGATAGCTCAATACGAGTGACGCGACGGCTATCATGTTAGGCTTCGGAGAGTGGTTTGCAGATAGCTAGGGTACGATGATGAAGTACGGAGGTTTAACAGGTTTCGGGCAATTTTGACGTCGATGATGACATCTGTACCTGCTATGCTAATCCCGGGCTACCGGGGCCGCTTTGGCGTCGGGGCGATCATTTTCTTTCTGATAAAGGCAGGCCCGGCATGAAATTGGGACGAATAGAATGTAGGCAATGTAGACTCACCCATTGCTTATTCTCTCTATCTTCGGCTTTTGCATGCCTTCTACTTCTCCTTTCCTTGCGGAACATGGTTGTGACGGGTGAGTACGTAATTCGCGTGGATGCCTCCTCGAAAAATGTGTGGTTGTAGGTTGCCTTAGACAGGCGGGTATAAAAGTTGAATGGGAATAGACCAGTCGCACAATGGGAGGACGAGCAAAGTGATATAACAACCGTTGGGGAAGTCCCGTTGCAATGAGCTGTTCTATGGTTTGCCAATACCCTGTCCCTTGCTGGACGAAGACTTAAGAGCTTATTTCTGTAAAGCTGCTGATACGAGTGGATGATCAGAGGTGTGGGATCATGCAAGGCGATATTGGGCAAAGCGGCAGTGCTCTCGCAACCTTATGGGATGCGATGCATGGATACCTGCAGCTGTACTGGTTATTGATAATTTCTGCTCTTGCTGCATCTAGCATTCTTTGATTTATTTGTGGGTGGAATATCTGTCAGTTCGCCTTTTCAGTTCTTTGGGCCAAGACTAAACCCACGGCCAGGAGCAGGCAGCCTCGTTGTGATCGATACAGGACTGGCGGTAATTGAGTGGCTTTCTTGCTCAATTCACTTTGCTGGATGCAATCGCAACCCGACCACTCTTAAACCTGCTGCCTATTTGTAGCGAGTATGTGCTGCAAGTCGCTGCGGTAGGTGATATTTTGTCGACGGTCCCCCGCGGCATGGGTGGGCTCCTCGGTGTTGGCGGTGGTGTGCATGGGTGGGCAGAGCCCTCGGGATCACTGCGTAATTCGCTGGATCGTCTGATAGGGCTGGACTGACAGGGGACATGAATGTTAAACGACCAAGAGAAACAGCCGCTGAATACCTCCTAAGAAAACAGTTGCCAGCGGATATATATTACGACGCCAGGAAAAAAGAGGTAAGAACTGATGGACCTGTTGAGGAGTGGGCTCATAAAAGCTTCTTTAGGTCCAATGCCACACATACAGGGGGTATGATTGAGAAATCTCTGCCTGCAGACGAGCGGTCAGTTTTGTCCTTTATCGCCCAAAGTCGATAATGGTTCGCTGGGAAGGGTTGCTTCGGGCACTAGCTGGGAGGTGCTTTCCTTTTTAAAAGAAAGAGGCACTCACTGAAGGTAGGTCAACGGCCTTGGCAGGGCAGGGGTGACGGGCAGCTTCCGGCTCCTAGGCCCGCCCTGATCTTTCCTTTTCTGTATAACCTAGAAGTGCCTACCCTCGTATCAATGTGCCAAGACTGCACCTCTGATAAGAAGGTGCAGACAAGCTCAAACAGCTGCAGCCCGTGAACTGCCAATGACAGGAACCCGAGAGAGAAATGTTCGAGTGACAGCACTGGTAGCAACTTCGTTGAGGGGCTGACGGGGACTGACTGACTAGAATTGGTGTTTTTTTTAATAAAAAAAAACCCCGGCATGGGAAACACGAGAATAGCCTCGAACAGAGCTACTCCACTCATATTCACCACCGACGCGCTCCCCGGGCGGGTGAAATGCTGCAATCAACCAGCCACCAAGGAAGCAAGGCGGATGAATGCATGCCAACTTGTCTCAGTCACAGCTACTCATCCGCTAGCTACTAGTTGTCTTCAACCAAGTTCTATTTCCATCCGCTGAATCACCCGACTGTGATAGTTTGACCAGCATTCCTGCGGAAAAGAAAATACTGTATCATCACCCGTTGGCCAATTCACCAATACTACACACCTGTCCGGACCCGCGTGAGAACCTGCAAGCGTGCGCCTCGAACCTGCCAACACACCACCCTCGCCAAGCGGCTGGCCCGCCGGGATGGCCCTCGTGGACTATTCGAGTGATGGTAGCTCATCATCCTCCGCTCCTCCAGCCGCAAAAAAAAGGAAGACGAGCACGGCAGTCGCCGCGGGTGGGAGTGACAGTAAGAATATAGGAAGCCCTGAATTTGGATCGGATCTTCCACCACTCCCTGATGCTTTCCACGACCTGTACGCCCACACCATCAGAGCGAGCAACGTGGACGATCCCGCACTGCATCAGGGACGCCGAAGGCTGGTCCCACACGTAGTTGGAAACTGGCCAAGCCACCTATACGTAGAATGTAAGCTACTTACCTCCCCATTCCTTGTTTCTCTATTTTCGTTCATCGGGAACTGTCGCACTTGGGTTATACTATAGGTCAGAGAGCCCCTGTCATGGCTGGTGAATGGCAAATGGCGCTAATGGTATTGTCAAGGGCATCCCACGCAGGACCAACACGAGGCTTTGTCCGCCTTGTTGGCTCAGATAAGCAATAAACTTGGGGAAGGTGTTGAACTCTTTCCTCTCCTACAATCAGATCTAGGAGCCCCACTGCCCCTACACATCAGCTTGTCTAGGCCATTGAGTCTCACAACTTCCAACAAAGATAATTTCCTGGAGAGTATCCGCAAGGCCATGCAGAGGTGTGGAGTATCGCCATTCCGCATTCACCTCTACTCGTTGGAATGGCACAGGACCGAGGAAAGTGGGAGATCATTCCTGGTTCTCAGAGTGAAATCCAATGCTCCAGAAGACTCCGGGAAAAACCAAGAGCTGATGACAATTCTATCAAAATCAAACTCAATAGTGAAGGACTATGGTCTGCCACCTCTGTATAGAAACAGGGATGAGGAAGATACCGCGTCCGCCTTCCACGTTTCGATTGGCTGGACACCGTCTCCCATCAGCGTTTCAATGACGACGGTAGCTGCAGAAGCGTTCGCCAAAGCTGGCCCCTTGCGCCAGATAGCCCTCCGAGTGGACGGAATCAAGACGAAGATTGGAAACACTGTCACTAACCTGCCCTTATCTTCAGCAGCAGAAACTCAGAAAAACAGCTCGAGTCTGTTGGGACTGTTTTAGGGAGCAGGCAAGCCCGCTATCATCATTATGGAATCATAGAACAATTTTTGATTGAATAGCGCCGAAGAGCAATAAGAAACCTAAAAATTACTTGTACCCTATCCCGGATAAAATCACCGTAACTCGTATTTCGTAACAATGTCCCTGCGATGTACCATTTTGTCCGTGTCCAGCCAGTTACCATAACCTGCTTGCCTCCCATTTCGCTTGTTTCCGAGTGTAGTGTTGGCCAGAGAATCCCTGAATCCATGCCCGAGACACTAGCTATCACTTACGCTTCCCTCGATGCATCATCACTCCTACTTCTCTCCCTGTTCCTCGGCCTGCCGATGACATTTTCAACTGCTGCACCATACCGCCTACCCGTAGTTGCAAGGAGACTTTCCTCTTCGTCTGCCTCGGCCTCCTCATCCAAATCGTTCAAAGCTAACTTGGGAGTCCTTATGAGACCGGTGACGAAGACGATGAGGTATACCAGCAGGAAACCAAACTGAGCCCAGAACGCAACGGCACCAAAGACAGGCCAGTTCAATGTGACGCGATTCAAAAAAGTGCTCATTACCGAGGGCGTGCAAATGTCTTTTGCCATCCCTGACTCGAGACCTTCGCTGCATGGCTTGATGAGATCGTGGTGGTTGGTACAATTTGGTTGAGCGCCTGGGGATGAAGGGTTGGCGCTACAGAAGACTTGAGTTCCGTAAGTTGCGTACTGCGGCGCTACCATCATGGAGATGGTGTAGTTAATGGCGAATATGACAAGGGCCAACATCACAGTGGCAAGAAGCAGGGCCTGCGGTGCTGTGCGACCTCTCTTGATCTGGAATATGCGCACCCAGAGGAAGCGGATACCAACGCTGGCAATGCCGGAGATGCTAGCACTAAAGAAGAACAGCACTAACAAAACCATGAGGACATAGTCGACAGGGAATACCTTTGCCGTCTTCATGAAGATCCAGTTCATGGGCTGAAAAACGTGAATGTGGCCGAGGATGTAACCGCAATGGGCCTTGCAGATGCTGTTCTTCGCCTTGTCTATACCCGTGATGAGCATGCTGACCCAGATCAAAATAGCAATCAGGAACAGTATTATCCCTCCGAGCAGCTCGACAGGGCGGAATACAGCTCGTATCTTCGTCCAAGCCCTGTAGATGGCACCATGGCCCTCGCCACTAGCCTCAGCGGCGAGGCGTTCACGACGGACAAGAGTTCGCTCTTCGCGCTGGAGAGCGTCAAGTTCGCGGCGGTCCTTGCTCGACATTCGCTCCTCTCCAGAGTTCCTCATATCGAGCATGTGCTGGCGTTCGCGGTTCTGTTCGAGAGCAGATGCTGTCGTCTCTTGGAGTTTCGGGGCAGAGATGGACGGGGCAGACTTGATGATACGGATGGGCATGAGAGCCATACCAGACCCAGTGTATAGCAGGTAGAGCAACGTGCCCAGTACCATCAGAAGACCGACACCGAAGGTGAGCGCCCTTTCGCCCCGGCCTTCGGCGAGTAGCTTCTTGAAGTAGTCCAAGTCAACATGCTTCCCCTTTTGGTTCCCGGCGGACGGCACAAAGAATCCAATGATGAACAAGATGACGACGAATATTATGAACATGGTGGTGTACTTGAAGGCACCCCATAACTTGTCCCAGACTGTCTTCTGGCCCATCTCTTCCTCAACCTCGTCGTATTCCTCGTACCAGAAGTACGAAAAGGGAATGATGACGAGGCATAGAAGGGCATCGAAGCTGTATAGGGAATAGTAGACGGCCGTGAGGGTGCTCAGAATGCCATTGACGTGGCTGGGAGTTGCCCAATCCTTCTTGACACCCAGCGAGTTTGTTGTGGAGGAGACTAGGGCGATGTCGACCGGCAGGAGAAGAACTGTGGCGAGGAGGGAGGTGATGCTCAGAATCGCGACTATGCTAACGATGGCGGATCGGTCGCGCGGGGTCTGCCAAGTGAATGTGGTGATGATTGCTGCCAGAAGGCAGAGGCCGACCGCGACGGCATATGCCACCCATACTAGGCTGGTCTGGAGAAGGCCTGCCATGGTGGAGGACGGAAGCTGTTGGTTAAGTTACAGATCTTAATTTTGGTGAAAATGAAAGAAAATCGAAACGGGAGTGAGGAGAATGTTAGTTGGAAGAACAAGATTTTTATAAGAAAAGTGAAGAAAAGTAGTGGTTTAGAGAATGAACAACGTCAATCATGATGTTTTTTTTGTTCTTTTGTTTGCAGCATGATTAACAGGAGTTGTGGAACAGAGGAAGCTCCCATTAATCTGTGACGACATCATGCCGCCAGCAGCAACGTTAGCTCCAGACAGGGAACATTTGCGCCGCTCTGTGTGGTACCGTTTCAACCAATAAAAGCATAGTTGAAGGCATGGTGAGGGCCAGCGCCCATCGGAACAACAAGTCTCCAGGTACCGAGCGGCTCGCCAATCACATCATCACATCATGTTTCCACTGCTCCGCTGCGGCACAGATGCGTCACGGTACCTCTCAATTGAAGTGCTGGGATAAACTTCACCTGCAGTTTAAGCTGCTTCCAATCCGCGGCTCAAAATTCCGCCAACACCAAACTTGCTCCTTTGCTGGCTTCGTTCACCTCCAACAAATATGCAAAAGGCAGCAAGATGCAGTGCTATACAGAGCTGATCCCGCCAACGGCGGTTACCCATTCGATATATCTTCCTTTTACATCTTCAAAGAGCCACAACCTCGTTGTCGCAAAGTCCTCCCTTCTGCAGGTCTTCGCCACCAAGACCATTGCCGCCGAGCTTGACCCAGCGAGTCCCAACACGGCCGACCCAATATCCTCCACCAACTACGCTCTCCATACAAACGACAAGGATGGCCTCGAGGCCTCATTTCTTGGGGGTGACATCCCGCTCGTTAAAATGGACAAGTCAAACAACACCAAGCTGGTGCTCGTCGCAGAGTGCCCACTGGCAGGCACAGTGACAGGCCTGGCCCGGATAAAAGTTAGAAAGACAAAATCTGGGGGCGAGATGCTCCTAGTTGCCTTGAAGGATGCCAAGATGAGCCTTGCGCAATGGGATCCTGTCTCGTACTCGGTCATTACCATATCTGTCCACTACTACGAACAAGAAGAGCTCATGGCAGCTCCATGGGCAGCTCCACTTGGCTCGTCTGAGAACTTCCTGGTGTCGGATCCCGGTAGTAGATGTGCTGCGTTCAAATTTGGCACCCGAAATCTCGCAATTCTACCCTTCAATATGGCAGATGAAGACGTCGAGATGGACGGCTGGGACGTGGAGCTGGATGGACCAAGGCCACAGGATGCTGCCGCTTCTAATGGAATTAGCATAGGCAGCATAGAAGATGCCCCGCCTTACTCTTCTTCGTTCGTGCTGCGTCTGCCAAATCTTGACCACACCCTGATATATCCCATACACCTAGCATTTCTCTATGAATATCGGGAGCCCACCTTCGGATTCCTGTCCTCAACCATGGCGCCGTCTAACCAACTGGGCCGAAAGGACCACTATTCGTACATGGTGTTTACGCTGGACCTGAACCAGAAGGCATCTACGACCATCTTGTCGGTTGGAAATCTTCCCCAGGACTTGTTCCAAGTCATCCCGCTACCAGCCCCCATTGGAGGTGCGCTTCTAGTCGGCACGAACGAACTCATACACATTGACCAGTCTGGTAAGGCTAAAGGTGTTGCCGTCAATGAATTCGCAAAGCAGAGCACCGCTTTCAGCTTGCATGACCAGTCATCGTTGAACCTCAAGCTCGAAAGGTGCAGAATAGAGATTCTCGCCGCTGAGAATGCGGAAATGCTGATGGTGCTACACGATGGCTCGCTCGCAGTAATCAAGTTCCAAATTGATGGCAGGAAAGTATCAGGGCTGGAAGTATACATGGTAGAGCCTGAGGCAGGAGGTCTTGTGATTAAGTCCGGCGTGTCCAGTCTCTCGAAAATGGGGCGCAATACAATGTTCGTCGGAAGCTCAAGAAGCGATTCGATGGTGATCGGGTGGACCAGAAATCAGAGTGAAACTAGCAAGAAGAAGTCGAGGGGAATAGATCTGGGCCTGGATCTCGACGAAGAAGACGAATACGACCTCGATGAGGATGACTTTGATGACGATCTCTACGCCGAAGGACCGACGCCAGTTCAACTGTCGGCAGATGCGGGCTCCAGTAAGGCAGGGGATTTAATGTTTAAAACTCACGACAAACTACTTAGCATTGCACCAATACGGGATATTACTACCGGCATGCCTTCGTTCTTCCAGGACGGCGAGGACGAGAAGAATAGTAGGGGCGTCTCTAGCGAAGTTCAACTAGTGTGTGCGGTCGGACGAGGAAGAGCGGGAGCCATTGTGACCATTCGGAAGGACGTCAACCCGAGGGTCGTTGGACGATTCGACTTCCCAGAGGCCCGCGGGTTCTGGACGTTGAGCGTGAGGAAACCAGTCCCAAAGGCTCTTCAAGGAGAAAAGGGTGCACCGGCCGTTGGCGGGGATTACGACTCGTCCTTGCAATACGACAGGTTTATGATCGTGTCCAAGGTTGACCTCGATGGATACCACACTTCGGACGTGTACGCCTTGACGGCAGGTGGTTTCGAGGCACTGACTGAGACGGAATTCGAACCAGCCGCCGGCTTCACGGTCGAAGCTGGGACTATGGGTAATGAGCATCGAATTGTCCAAGTCTTGAAGTCGGAAGTGCGGTGCTACGATGGAGACCTCGGACTTGCTCAAATATTACCTCTGCAGGACGAGGACTCCAGCGCAGACCCTCGTGCTGTCACTGCCAGCATACAGGACCCATTCTTACTAGTGGTCAGAGATGACAGCAGTGTCTATGTCGCTAGTGTTGACAAGTACAATGACTTCGAGGGCCTAGATAGGCCGGAAGAAATAGTCAACACCAAGTGGATATCTGGCTGTCTCTACAAGGATAACTCTGGCGTTTTCATCCCGGATGCGCCAGCTGACAAGAACATTGTCATGTTCTTGTTGAGCAAGGACGGCGATCTCTCCGTAAGTTTCTTCCACCCACCTTATTTACACTCTTGTTCGTAGGGCTAACTTGAGAATAGATGCACACTCTTCCCGACTTCGGCCATGTCTGGACTCGTAGCGACGTATGCTACGTACCGCCCGTACTTGGAGGAGACTATCTTGTACGGCGGGGGCAGGCAAAGGAGAAATTGACGGAGGTGTTGGTTGCTGATATTGGCGATGCTACAGCCAAGTCACCATACTTGATCGTCAGAAATGCATCCGACGACTTGACCCTCTACCAGCCTTCCCGAGTCACTCGCCAAGGGAAACTTGGCATCGAGTTCCAAAAGATCAACAACCCTGCTCTCGCCCGCGCCCCAGAACCTCGACCAAAATCCGACGACGATGACGATACTGGTGAGACTCCTCAGTTCCTCCCCCTCCGGAAATGCGGAAACATTGGAGGATACAGCTCGGTATTTCTCCCCGGTCCGTCGCCGTCCTTTATCATGAAATCGGCCAAGTCACTACCTAAAGTCATCACCCTGCGCAGTCGTCATGTGAGGGGAATGTCATCGTTCCACACCGAGGGGTGCGAAAATGGCTTTATCACGGTCGACAACCTGGGAACTGCCAGGGTATGTCAACTGCCTCCCAAGGCCAGTTTTACCGAGCTAGGTGTGGCGGTGACAAAGATTCCGATGGGCGAGGAAGTTGCCAACATTATTTACCATCCCCCGACCGCGACCTACATGACATCGTGCACTACCTGGCAGGATTTCGAGCTACCGAAGGACGACGACTATCATAAAGAGTGGCAACGAGAGCAGTCTTTACCGCTGCCTCCGAAGGTAGAGCGGTCTACCTTGAAACTTATATCGTCTATCACGTGGAGCGAGATTCAAAGCATACAGCTGGAGCCATGCGAGGTCGTCCTCTGCATGGAAACCCTCAACCTGGAAGTTTCAGAGGAGACGCACGAGAGGCGGCAGCTGTTGTGCGTGGGCACGGCCGTCTCCAGGGGCGAAGACTTGCCAATAAGAGGCCGGATCTATGTGTACGACGTGGTGAACGTTATCCCCCAGCCCGGGCGACCAGAGACAAACCGGGGGTTGAAACTTGTAGCACAGGAAGACGTTCCTCGGGGTGCGGTGACGGCGCTCAGCGAGATTGGTACCCAAGGGCTCATGCTCGTGGCACAGGGTCAGAAGTGCATGGTTCGCGGGCTGAAGGAAGACGGGACCTTGCTGCCCGTGGCGTTCATAGACATGAGCTGCTACGTCACTGCCGCGAAAGAGCTGAGGGGGACAGGACTTTGCGTTCTGAGCGATGCGTTCAAAGGGGTGTGGTTTACGGGATACTCTGAGGAACCTTATAGGATGCACTTGTTCGGGAAGAGCTCAACGAGGCTCGAGGTGGCGACGGCAGATTTCCTACCCCATGGAAAGGAACTGATCATTGTCGCGGCGGATTACGAGAGTGGTGTTCATGTGTTGCAGTATGACCCTGAGCGTAAGTTTTCCATGCCCCAGAGTTCCAGAGTCTGAATGACGGGGAAGAAATATATATGCTAACATGCTGCGATTTCACCTGAACTATAGACCCAAAATCCCTTCAGGGACACCTACTCCTGCATCTTACAACCTTCGCAGTAGGAGCACACATGCCATCGCAGATGCTCCGCCTCCCCGCCGCGCCATCACCGACAATTGACCCTACCTCGGGATCATCACACCACCATTCCTCATCTTCCGTTTTGCTCATGGCGTCGTCCCACACTGGAATGTTGTCACTTCTTACACCACTTTCGGAATCGTCCTACCTAAGACTCTCTAGCTTGACAGCGCAGTTGCTGAACAACTTGACCCACGGGCTGGGAACGAACCCGAAAGCGTACCGTATGCCTGGATCCACGGGGGCAGGGGGACCTCCTCCTGCGGTCGACGCGGGCGTGGGGAGAAGTGTTGTCGATGGGGTGTTATTGGGACGGTGGAACGAGTTGGGCAGTGGGAGGAGGGCGGAGATGGCAGGGAGAGCTGGGTTTTCGGGCGTAGATGATGTGAAAGGGGTTTTGGGGGGTGTGGTAGGCTGGGGTGGTGTTGGGTTTTTTTAATTTTCCTCGACTCTGACATGGGGAAGAGGATATTATAGCTTTGCTGCGAAGAATTGATCAGAGCAAAGGGCATGAATGGTTAACTTTCTTTCTCCCCATAGCTTGCGTTGGCATCAGTACGTCGACGGAAGATGCAGTAGGCCTTATCTAGTATAGCTATATGGACACCTGCTAGAGAACACCAGGAATAAAAAAACCAAGATAGGAAAATGGAGACGTAAAATGGATGTGGGGGGGGGGGGGGGGGTTTAGTGTTTTCAGGAGTTTGTGACTACTAACAGTGCAGATTCACATTTATATATCTTGCACGATCCCACCTCTTAGAGGCTAGTATGCAGAGCAGTTTGGCGCCCGCAAATATTTATAAGTTACGAATGACAATTTCTAGCTTAGGGCCTCGACGGAAGTAGTAATGTGATGATCCTTCCTATGGACCACTCTCCGCCAGATTAGTCATGCTAATCACGCAACTCCTGCTGGGGAGTTGGCAGGTAAAACCACAACTTGCTCTCGCAAAGCGAACTTCTTTTTAGTTTCGTCAAGTATTCAAGCAAAATAGCCGCCAATTCCACTATCCCAAGCCTCCCCGATCCATGCATCCGTACGGTACGGAACCCACTTGCTCCCCTTACATGTATGATAGTCAATCTCGGAGCACTCTGCCAGGCACACATATTGCCAGGTCCGCTCTTCACGGGCAAGCCGCATGGAACATGGTATATAGTTACTGCAGTAACGTAGGTACAGTACGTACATACATACATACATACATATATACATACATACTGTAGATAGGTCGGGGGTTGCGGTATTTCTCCACTCACCAAAAGAGAACCCCGGCCGGGGCGGGGGGGGGGGGGGGGGGGGGGGGGGGGGGGGGGGGGGGGGGGGGGGGGGGGGG
>JAKWBI020000567.1:0-30764 GCA_022664585.2 Zalerion maritima
TTTTCTGCTTTCCCTTTGGGCATTTAACTTATTAAATTTTTTGTTTTACGGCATTTTTACAGGGTAAAACCAATTGGCAAATTGACCTGCAATTTTGTGCCCCCCCCCCCCCCCCCCAAGAAAAAAAAAAAAAAAAAGCACAACAGGGGATAGCTCCACACGGTGAGATAAACATGGGGCTAGTTTCAGAGGGAACGATCACTATTACGCTAGAACATTCGCACAGTGCAAGTCCCCGGATTGCCTCGAAACCCACCCTTGCCATTCCATGACAGCATGAAAGAAAATGCCTACACAGTACACATTGCTTGTTGTGCGCCATGTAACATACAACGATGTTGATAAGGGCGAGCGGTCGGGAATATCCCAAATCCAGAGACTCTAATTTTGGTCCCAAATTAGGATAGAAATAGCTTCAAAGCATCACGACAGGTTTTGTTATCCTTTCGCCCTATGTTCTCCTGCCGCTCATGGAGGTTCCCTCGAGGACAGATTATAACGAGCTCTCGGTCGAATATCGAATGTTCTGCAAGCGATCGATGCCAACTAGCGAAATTACGGCATGCTGTCTCTGTGCAACTCGGTACGGCTTATCAAACCCAGCACAGTGTCTGGAGCAAAGTTGTAAATTCAGTGGAGGACGCTACAGCAGGTAACTGAGGCTTGGACCCTCCCCCCGACCGTTACATCGCTTTGCGATAAACCGTGGGCCGAGCGACTGTCAATGCGGGGGGTTTTGCCCGACACACACAGTGCATCCTTCAAAGTTGGCCCCCGGTCCATTTTTTCGAGATCATGATGAATCCCGCTGTCAATGTCATAGCGTCCGCCGTCGCACAGGGTCCCCCGGCTAGCGGTATCCCGGTCAGCGAGACCTACTATGTACTATGTATGATACAATTGACCAATTCGGGGGGAGGGGGGTGGGCGGAGCCAGGCAAGCAGGGACCTACCCACTCTTTCCACTGTGCACAATGTGCTGGCGGGGGTGGGCAGTCTCGTTTCGGTCAGCAGAGCGGGTGTGTGCGTTCTCTCCCCCACCTTGATTGTCGTTTCTAGGAGTGGGAGTAATGTTCGTGGGCTTGGTCGGTGCCTGTGCCTGTCGTTCAAGCGCTATGAAGCGATTGGGGCATGGCAAGATGGGCAGAGTAGCAATCATCAGTAAGTGCCGAGTCTATCATTGATGTGTCATCAACTTCGAGACAGTACTTTAAACTTGGGATGAGTTCCAAGGTTGATGGGGGAGAATTATGAATCCCATCTGGTGGCACTTTGCTGTCCGATTGGACACGGCCGATGAGTTTTGAGCATGCAGGTGGCGGCCACATGCAATGCAGTTTCGTGTGTATGATTACTACCCCATATTCTTTCACAACTGCCGATGCGGTATCCCCATGTGTAATGTCAAGAATTTGTCGATGTAATTAATGGGTTCGGATGAGTGTTTCTTGACAGTATTCACTGCGGTTTGACGCCCTCGACCCACACCTAGTTATACTGTGCGTTTCATGTCGGACACCGAGTTGCGTCAGAACTCATCCACGTGCATGGTCACAGGTACGCTTTTGCTAGTATCGATAGTTGGTAGCACACTGTGCATTGCCCGGAATCTCCGTTGTCATTCAGGGTTGTGTATAGTAAACGTGGCGACTATCCTCGAGAGGGTTTAACTTGACTTACTCGGTGGAGCACTTCTTTCGCGGTACAAAGTGACTAGCTATGCAAAATAGAGACGGTACTATTCATGTGTTCCGTTGGTTTCTCCGCTCAACCCAATCGAGCAGTCTCTTATAGTGCCATGCGAGGAGTTCTTCCATTGGTTCCGATAGAATGGGTTCGCCAACACATGGACAGCCCTATAACACATTGAAGCAGCATGTCGGATATTCAGCCAGGCTAACTCGTTTTCGTTGTGGTTTCTTCATTGGAAAGAACACATGCATCATTTGGCGAATGGTAGACGTTATATGCTAGTAACTTTCAAAAACTAATGTCATTAACAAACAGGTGTCACATATTCCCTTCTAGACTTTTCACAACATGCGCCGTGCCTTTCGACACAGCTACTGAGGCTGACGAATAACTACTGTATAATTCTATTCCGAAGGGCGGGTTTACAATCTTAACTCGTCATGCTTCGGCCCCTGGAACACCATTCTACTCTGGGAACGGCCGCTCTTGCGTTGGCGATGACATGGATTGCATCTTTCCCGGCAAATGAATAAATATATTTTGCCATACGAGCCATCATTTCCGCACCTGTTTTGAACACTACCGGGGATTTTCTTCTGCAGCTGAACCGTGGCTCCTCCATTGCCCAAGACCTTCAGTCTTTAAAATCGATATAGATATAACATTCCAATAAGCTGGTATTGGAGCTCCGTTCCGGTATCCGTAACACTAAAGCAAGATGTTACACGTACGTTGACTGGGTACAACATCAGAAGCAGCAATAAGTCCTGTCTCGACTTAGGCAGCACTGAACTATGAGACTAGCTACGTTTTCCCATCCTCCTCCTCTGGTTTTAGTGCATGCTATTGATAGATTTTGGTTGGATGGCGCTATTTGTGTGGGTTTTACGGCGCCGAGAGTCTGGTGTTGCTTGTGGTTCTATTGTTTCCTGTGATACAACATTTCACAGTTTGAGTTGATGATACTGGAGCGAACCGGCTTAAGGTCGCTGATGGCTTCTGACCGTCGATTTCCATAGGGCCACGACCCGTCCGGCGACTAGGGTGGTGCTCCAATGTGTCAATGAGATCCATTGAATCGTAAGTACAACGCAATCTTGGCTGGTGGCTCATATAACTAATTGTCTATGTGGCATACCTACTCGAAGGGGAGAGCCGCGCCTCTGTTGGTCCTCCAAGGGAAACACTTCAACGCGGATTCGACTTCGCATGTCAACCTATCTTGAAACATGCCGCCAGATAACGATGTATCGATATATCTCAAATGAGTATTGAAAGCTGGGGCCCAATTCCACACCCCACCTCCCCTTGTTATTCTGCCCTGGCTTTTAGAGATCTATACCCCTAATGTTCACCTCATTTCCTTAACGATTGAACACCAGCTGCCCACTGGGACCTTCTTTTTGAATATCTCTAGCTTTGAGGTTCAATTTCGACACAATTGAATGCTTGGTTCCATTAGTAATGTTGCCAGAGTCTTCCCAAGACCCGTGTCCAAGTCGTCGGGTCCGGTTCTCTAACGGGGGTCTCGATTGCTACGGATATCGAAACTGCACGTAGTTTGCTTACTCTTTAACCTATTATTCAAGCATTGATAATGTGCAACCACCAATAGGGACTGGGCACATAAACCGAGAGCCCAATGTGGTAGGCATAGCTTGTCTCTACTTAGGGTACCAAAAAATATGGGGGAAACGATCCCCGGTAGGTTATAGCCATCACGCACCAGCCTACAATTCAAACAAGATAAATCTGTTTCACACAGTTCTGTGTATATGAGATGACGTTCTAAGTCACACAGCCATAGTTCCACTTGCATCAAAAGATCAAAATAGATTGACCCCCCACACTGTTCGCCTGGCGTGTCGGATACTTGTTTCTCGATATTTCACACCGCTCAAAATCTTCACCATTTCAACATCGTGTTCCGACAGTTTCTGGTAATCATGAGTTAGCCCTGCTTAGCTAATAGCCAGAACTTCCAGGTCGGCTGCGAAGTTGATGGTTCAACGAACCACTCAACAACTAACTTTGCATTTTGGGATATGGTATTGGGAACGCGACGAATATTCTTCTACCAGACGTGTCAAAGACTAAATACAGGAGTGGAATCTACTGGATATGATGTAGTGTGACTCAAATTCCTGCAAGCGTAGCACCTGACCCAGTATGCTTAGTCCTGGGGGGGGGGGGGGAAGCATGAAGGCAAATGCTCAATCTGTATACGGCCGTGGAATCCAGTAGGCTACCATTTATATTAATCATTGAAAGGGAGCTCCAAAGCGTCGTCCAAGGAATTTGGATGTTGCGTATATCATTCAAAAACCAACTGTTACACCTCCTAAAGGCAAGGTTGAATTTCGCCAGTCCTCCCTGAAAAGTGCGGATGCGGGTCGTACCGCATGCCTGGTCTTCCGAATGGAGCATTGCGGAGCGTTTCGTGACTACGTAGTAGATAGACTAGTAGAAAACACCGGGAGGGAATATACGCCTGCATCATACCGAAAACCAGGGGACGGCACACTGTTCCCGCCAGTACCAGCCCGTCGAATACTGGCATATGTGAGTTAAGGCTTCAATCTATTGATTATAACCGTCCAATGGCCCCCATGAACTGCTGTGCCCCCATGAACTGCTGTGCCCCCATGAACTGCTGTGCCCCCGTGTGCGACTAGGTGAGTGAATGTGGTGCAGGTGATACTTTGATATTGAAGTTTCGCAACACTACAGACTGGCCTGCCTGCAACCCATGTACGTATATGGTGCTCTTGTGTACCCGAGTCCTGATGGAAGTCGTTCCTGAAGTTTTTGGAAACAGAAGCAAGGCGTGAACTGGGTTGGGTAGGTGGCCAAGAAGCAAACGGAGGAACACAGCGGGGAATATACGTGTAAAGTTCTGACCATGCTCATAGATTTTCCAATCCCTCGTATGCGAGCCTCAGCTTTGACTGGGCCTCCCAAATGCTTTTTTGTGAGGAAGGAAGAGTCTGGAGGATCGCCACCCTTCTTGGCAGCCCCACTTGCCGGCTTAGGCAGGTAGGAGCTCCCACGTAGCAACTGCCGTCCGTGCCATATACACCATTACATACTACATAGTAGAGCCTACCACCTCCTAACCTATCAGCCTACTAATAGCTCCCATCTATGCATCTCGAGCCACCGCCGACCTGAAGGACGCATGCGCGCATGCGTCGTCAACTTCGTGTTTGAAGCTCGTGCAATGTTTCTAAGTAGGTCCTGTAGGTAGTGGTATGAATAAAGAAACCTGAATATTGTCATGTTAGTCGTGAGGCGGAGGGGAGGATTGTTCCTCTGTGCAAGGAACTTGAAGCGGGGAATGGAAGGACGTTATCGGCCGCTTACAGCTCAGTGACAGGCTTGTTCGGGCGTTACGTTACATGCACGGGAATATTTTTGGCCCTTCAAAAAATAAAATGGTGCCCTCGAGAGGACCCTGATCCCTTCCTCGTCAGGCGTTGGGACCGAAAGGCTCCACAGGTTTATGGCCGAGTCCCAGGGGGGTGTGGTGTCTTGCGGCTGCCGTTGAGAAACCGCTGGCACATTCCCGATTAACCAATTACGGCCCAGAAGGGGGAAATTGTACGGAGCAGTCTCGTGACCTGCACCCCCAATGTGGCCAATGGCATGCCTTCCACGATAAATTTCCATTCGGCCCGGTCGATAAGCGGCACAACGGCCGATCCTATCCCACTAGTAGTAGTCACCCCTGCCACTTCAGCAGGTACTTTACACCAGCTAAAAACCGCCATATGCACATCGGCACCAACGTTCTCGTATGGCTGACAGAGCTACGCTATTGGTAGTACGGAGATAAGCTCAGGAAGCAGCACCGCCTCTGAGGCGGCTCGAAAGTATGATAGGTATGTGGTTGCAGCAGCTCGAGATCGCGGACAGCCTAGCCTTTCGAGGTTGTGTCGCTTTAACATTGATCCCCATGTGCGTGTACTAGTAGCCCTTGCAGCATTTGATTTGGTGATGTTGGTTTACCTTCAGGCGGGTGGGAGGGTCGGAGAGCGAATGCGTCCATCGTTCAAGGTTTATTTTTATTTTTTCATTTATTTTCCATTTCCTCGCTGCTGTCGACTTTCCACCGTCGTTGCTGCTTTGCCTTACTCCAACATCCCGAAAGTGCAACAACGTATGGTGGTGTTTGAAGAAGCAGTGGTGCCTTGCCTTTCCTCCTTTTGGCCGCCCTTACACCCTCAAGGTTGACTCTTGCTGGTTACATCTGTACGACGCACTATCGTCACGCACCGATTTTAAACTGCTGGGCAGCTCAGCCCATCCCTTATCCAGACCTCGCACGTGCTACTCTGCTCGCCTCCCGGAGCTGTATATCACCAACCATCAACCAGTGCGACGTTCACTAGGCGGGTTCTCCACCTCCATCCCAAACCGGCCCCTCAACCTTGCGCATAAGTCGGATCCGGCAGGGTCCTGCTCCCAACTCGCCTACCAGTCTGCCGGCACCATTCCATAATACACACCTGGAAAACCACCACCTCTTTCGAACTAGGACGCCCAGCCATCAACCTCTTTATCTCTGTCACGTAGTAGGCCTCTCCTCCCTTGCTACATACAACCATCTGGGCTGTCCATATCGCCGCCAGTGTCACCGGCGCCCCCAACCTCCAGGACGCACTTCCCCACGCGCTCCTCGGAATATACGCTATTGTCATTGGGTGTAGGGAACAAAGTAGTGAGTTGAAGCAATTTGGATCTGTCTTGTCAAGCACCCCCATCCTGCCTACACACGATGCCATCCATTTGGCCCCGTAGTTTTGCCGTAGTTGTGGATCGTTTTTCTCGTGGGTCTCCATGATCAGCACCGAGGCATCACTCTCCATATATGTTGCTACTTTATTACCCTGCACTGTCCCGTTGCTTCTTGTTATTTATCTGCCTCCTCAGCAAGACACTCTTCCTCCCGTCCGCACCTCCAACCACTCTATTCGCATAGGCAGACAGACAGGCAGACAGACAAACTCTTCCCGTCTTCGAGTCTGCGCATTTCTTGTAAGACTTGACTCCTTGACTCCTTGACTCCTTGACTCCCGCCTTACCTTGCCCACCCACGAAGCCACTTTTCCACGGTCCCACGGCGGTTACTCCTGCCGCTTCGACACACCCCCTTTGAACATACATCCACACACCCCTTCCTTCCTTATACCAAGAGAGCCGTAAAGGATCCCGGTGCCGTTTTTCTTGCTTTGCCCCGTTCGTGAAGAGCATGCTTCGACATATCCTCTACAGTCCCGCTTGTCTTCACCTTCCTTAGCTGATCATCAACTAGAAAGCCTGGCACGTGACGACCTCCATCGATACCACGTCCTACCCCCCGGCTTTACTAGCCACTTCTCACGCACATTCAGTCGTTCTCCATGACTGAAGCCGACAACAAGGAGCAGGGACAGCTCCGCGATGTCAGCACCGAGGTTCTGCCCCATGACCCTGTAGTCAGGCCGTCGGGATGGATGTACAAAGGATTTCGCGTTGGCAAGAAGGAGATCTGGTACGCATCTCCTACGGTCCAACTTCTGATGGTTAGCTTCGTGTGTTTTCTGTGTCCAGGTATGTTTTGTCCTTTGATGACCCCTTCCCGTGTATCTCAATACACATCTAACACTATAAAAGGAATGTTCAACGCAATCCAAGGAACGGGTAATTTTGGACTTGACGACCCAACGGCAGCCGACCATGCCAACACGGCGTTGTACTCGACCTTTGCTGTTGTCGGTTTCTTTTCCGGAACTTTTGTCAACAAGCTTGGAATCAGGCTCACCCTCAGCTTTGGTGGTCTAGGCTATTGCATTTATGTTGCTAGCTTCCTTTGCTATGCGCATACTGGCAATGTGGCATTCAACATCTTCGCTGGAGCTCTCCTGGGTGTCTGTGCTGGGCTCTTGTGGGGGGCCCAAGGCTGCCTCATGATGTCTCAGCCGAGCGAAGCCGACAAGGGAAAGTTCATCTCGTGGTTTTGGGGAATCTTCAACACCGGTGCCGTGATTGGGTCCTTGATATCCCTCGGTCAAAATGTCAAAAACGCCTCCGGATCGGTTACTGATGGGACGTACGCCGCCTTCATTGTCCTCATGGTACTGGGTGCCGTCATCGCTCTCTTCATCTGCGACGCCGAGAAAGTCATTCGAGAGGACGGATCCAAGGTCATCTTGAAGAAGAATCCTGGCTGGTGGTCCGAGTTCAAGGGTCTGTGGGAGACGCTCATCAAGGACCCGTGGGTGATGTTGCTGTTCCCCATGTTCTTTTCCTCCAATATCTTCTAGTAGGTGCCCTTATACCATCCACACAAGTGTATAGTGCTAACGCTCGCCGAGCAGCACATATCAGTTCGGCGTGAACGGCAATTATTACCAAATCAGGGCCAGGTCGTTGAACAATGTGCTTTACTGGCTCGCCCAGATTATCGGTGCCTGGGTGTTTGGCTACTGCCTCGACTTGAAGGGACTTCGCCGCACGGTCCGCGCCAAGGCTTGTCTAGGAGCCCTCTTCGTCCTGACTTTCGCTATTTGGGGAGGAGGCTACGCCTGGCAGAAGCAGCAGGTTGATAGGGATGTTGTCTCGTCGAAATCATTCGACGATCTGTACGACTGGAATGACGGTGGCAAGAAGTACATCGGGCCCATGTTCCTGTACATGTTTTACGGCTTCTACGACGCTGCTTGGCAGACGGCCATTTACTGGTGGATGGGGGCCATGTCCAACTCGGGACGCAAGACCGCAAACATGGCCGGGTTCTACAAGGGGATTCAGTCCGCCGGTGCAGCCATCTTTTGGAGGCTGGACGGTCTCGGCATGGACTACACGGCTATGTTTGGCGCCACGGTTAGTATTTTCCATCCTCCCACTAAATGTATAACCCGCTCCGCTGCTAACACGTATACCTGTCATAGTGGGGTATTCTCGCTGGGTCGCTTCTCATCGCCGCTCCTGTAATCTTCTGGAAGATCAGCGACACAACCGACCTGGAGAAGGACCTCGAAGGAACCGGTGAGACGGTCGAGGATGTGGTGGCTGCTCCTCAGCAACACCACTTGGCGGAGAAGGAAAGCGTTTAGCTGGTGGCTGAAAGAAACTATATAATGGTGGATGTGCTACAAGCATTATCCCAATGTTATTTTCCCAGTCTCCTTCCTTTTCTTATTTGCGCATGTTTTTAACTCGATGAATCCACCCTCCGATGCCAGGAATGCGAGGGTAGGGGAAAGTTGGGAGAAAGAGACCACCCAGTAGGAGAAGCATTTCTAGGCCAATACAGGATCTAAGTTGTGAATAATTATGATTGGGGAGCAACATATGTCTTACGCATTGTGGGAATTGAGATAGCTTCAAGGACTATATGATACGTTATGTGGAAAGGCGCCGCGGCGTAACGATCATTTATTCCACTGTGAAGGGTGTGACACCAATTGGAGAATGAACGATTGGCTTATACCCTATGAGAGCTTCAACATAGTCCATCTTTATTCGAAGCCGGGTCGGTCGGTTGGCTTGGGGAACGGTAGCAGCATTCGTTCGGCTAGTTACCTATACAGTAAAGTTACGCCGAGTATGAAAATGCACCTGCAGTAGGTTGCATGTGACTTGGAAGATCACTATGTAGCGGCGCCTCATGTTGTAAGCAGCACCACTTTCCAACGGGTGCAGCCAGTAATTAATACCGACTTGCCCTGGGGACGGGGGGACTTGTTCGTCCACAACCCTTAACTCCTTCCATGTTTATATTGTCTTACCACTCACATCATTTGCAAGCTGGCAACTCCGGCCAGAACGAGCAGCAACACGAAAAATATACCCGGCGCAGAATCCGGAGTTGCCCTTCATTCCACCTCACCACTCCCCGCATAACTTCGGATGCACGGCATTCCGAATAGGAATTGCTCATCTCTGCACCATGCATGAGTTATTCATAGCAGCGAGCGTCGAGGGGCGGGACTTTGCCAGTGCATGCGCAGTGCTTCAAGGCCTCACGGGTGGAACAGCCAAGCATGAGCTGCACAGGGTCCTTTTCTATCAGGGACCCCATCAGCCAAAGGGCTTCAAGGCACCTACGGGAGTCGGCCAGTGGCAGGCCTCCTACCAGGAGCTCCACAGGTCAACGTTGAAGCAGGGCTTTGTCGTCCGTGCCAGCTGGGACGTATCCGACACGGCCGCCCACTTCGGGCCCGACACGCAGGCCGCGAACCTCGACGCTACCCCGGCGACGCTACTGTGGACAGACATGCCGGACC
Source organism: Zalerion maritima (assembly GCA_022664585.2). Classification (NCBI taxonomy): domain Eukaryota; kingdom Fungi; phylum Ascomycota; class Sordariomycetes; order Lulworthiales; family Lulworthiaceae; genus Zalerion; species Zalerion maritima. The sequence continues at coordinate 9,963 of JAKWBI020000567.1, forward strand.
CAACGACCCAGCCCATCCTGCAGCGGAAAATGGTCGAGATCCCGGATCAGCCCAACCTGACCAAGGTGTTGGCGAACAACGACTATAGCTTCAAGAATGAGGCGCTGGAGGAGACGTACACATACTACCGAGACACGATAGAATTTTCGCTTACGAGGTGGCGGACTGTACCGCTGGCAATGGACGAGGCAGGAAACCGCCTAGGAAGCCCGCAAGAGCGTCTGTCAGCCCCCTTCGACGAAGCTTACTACCATGCTCTAGACCCGACGGGCAGGTGGCAGCTGTTCGTGAGGGCTTACGTGTCGGACACGGATCCGGACGGGATGAAGAGGATGCACGAATACATGAAGAAGGCGCACGAGGAGCTCATGGACATCAAATCGGAACTGGAGGGCGTTTTCGAATTCCCCGCCTGGGACAGGAAGTGCTGGGACTCGAGGATAGCCGTACAAGTCAGCAATATGCCGGCACCTTTGCCACAAGTGCAGTCGGCGAGGGGGGGTGGGTTCAGCTAAGAGGCCAAGTGCGCCTGCAGAGAAGTTCGGCTTGGGCGGATGGATCTGATACAGGATAGGGAAACATCGATGATTGTCCCCCCATTTATGGTATTTATTGTTCAATATGGAACAAAATGCCATATGTATCGAGAAATTGCAACGAAATCCTCCGGGTTTCAGTGGGCACTAGCAATACAGGTAGTACATTCCCAGTGTTCTCGAGTGCTGGGTGCTTTGGCCGAGCTCAAGTTTGTTCAAATGTATCACGTGACTGTACGTCAGTTTCGCGTTTTTCACTTCAGCTGCTTGCAACTTCCTGCAGCTCCCGTTCATTCGCCGTGCTGGAAATTTCGCTGTCTCGTCAGATTTCTAACCACACAGCACCAAACCACATGCGGGCCGTTCATCCCATTTCGCTTTATACGACCACCACCTACCCGAGGATCAAATTAATTCGAGCCAGGCTATTCTTCTCTGCTGCCTGACTCGGAGGAACCAAAATGTCTTCTTCGTCTTCGTTAAAACGAAAGGCTGACCAACTCGTGTCGCCGCCTCTGGTCAAGCGCAAGATTCAAAGCACCACATCGAGTAAGTACTATTTGGTCGCAACATTAAAGCATTGGTGTCGTTGAAGAGCTCTATACCAATATTCTAACGCATCTCCCTCTGCACCCTTATAGAACATGCTGTTGCAAGCTTCTTCACGCCTACTTCCCAGAAACCAAAGTCCCGAACAGTGTGGTCAGAACGGGCTCCCAACGAAGGCGCTCCCGCCACTCTTCTCGTCGGTCGTTACAATAGCCAAGAGCCACAGCAAAGTAATTCCAAAGTTGCGGCATTCGATCTCGACTCGACCCTCATCTCCACCGCCAGCGGCAAGAAGCATGCAGATGATCCCGCGGACTGGAAGTGGTGGGATCCGATAGTGCCAACCAAGCTCCGGCAACTGCACTCGGATGGTTATCACATTGTAATATTCTCCAACCAGGGGGGAATGACCCTCCACCCCGATCCAAAGTCAAAGGCGCCAAAGAAATTTACTGCCGAAAGGATTCCCAAGTTCAAGGCCAAGGTAAACGCCATTCTCTCGGCTCTCAACCTGACTTCAGTCACCATATATGCCGCCACCGGGAAAGATATCTTCCGCAAGCCCCGCCCCGGCATGTGGACCGCCATGTGTGATGACCTCAAGACTAAGCCCGAGGCCGTACAAATAGACGCCAGCTTCTTCATCGGCGACGCCGGCGGCAGGACTGCTGTCGTCAAAGAGGGCGCAAAAAAGGCAGGCACCATTCCCAAGGACTTTAGCTGCTCGGACCGCAACTTTGCCCACAACGTTGGTATCAGGTTTCAGACTCCAGAAGAGTACTTTCACGGCCACCAGCCGAGAGCTTTCGTGAGAGATGTTGATTTAGAGAAGTATACGTTCGCTGGTGGGAGACCCAAGGACAAAGCCGACATTTTCACCCAAGGCCAGGAGAAGGAGATTGTGATATTCTGTGGTTCTCCCGGGGCCGGCAAGAGCACCTTCTACTGGAAGCACCTGGAGAGCTTGGGCTATGCAAGAGTCAACCAGGACATCCTAAAGAGCAAGGATAGGTGCTTCAAGGCCGCAAGGGAACATCTCGACGAGGGAGACTCGGTTGCGGTAGACAACACGAACGCGGATCCAGACACCAGGGGCCAGTGGATCTCGCTCGCAGGGAAACACGGGGTGCCCATTCGGTGCGTCTGGTTCAAGACGCCCATCGCGCTGTGCGAGCACAATGACGCGGTGAGGGGTCTGAACAGCCATCTGAATCCAGAGTCGAGGGAAATACTACCTAAGCTGGCCTTCAACGGGTTTGCCTCTCGGTTCAAGGAACCAAAGCTCGTGGAGGGCTTCAAGGAAATCGTCGAGATTGACTTTAGCTTCAATGGCACGGAAGAGGAGCACAAGGTCTGGTCCAAATACTGGATATAGACTGTTTCCTGCGCAATCTTTGCGTTGACTGCGAAATACTTGTTTCAGTCGCGAGGGAGAAGTGAGGCTCATGGGTGTGGTAATTGGTCCCGTGTTTACAGCACTGTACCTGTGTGTGGTCATACCTACATGCACTGTACCCGCCACGGTCTGAGCTATGCAACCCTGCGACTAGATTCATCATTTGTCTTCGACTGGCCCAGGGCCCCAACCACGCTTGCTACGCCCATCATAATTTCTCATCATCCCTCATATCCAAAGCTTATTATGCACTCAAACAATACATTTTAGTCAAACTACGACAGTGTCTATAGGAGACTGTGGTAATCAGCAGGTGCACACATAGTATCTAGTCCAACTAGCTCTCCCTCTTGTTAAAGCGTGGACTATGATGGGAGAACCCTAGGATGCTTCTCGTTTACCCCCTCTTAGGCTAAATGCCAACAGCCGGGGGTTTTCTTTTTCTCACCCGGGTCTCTCGACCGGGCTTCCCCGGGTCAAGACTTTCGCCCGCTTCGCCTACTTACTCTACGACATACGCTTCCTCATATGGATTCACTGTGCCGGCCAGAGTTCACCATTGAGCCCGCGAGCTCACCGCGTCCGGGTTTATATGTTCGAACCTCCCACACCCTCGTCGAGGGAAGAATCGTCCAGCTACTCCCTCTACAACGAGCAACGCCCCCAGAACCTCGATTATGAAAAGGTTCACTTCGAGGGAGGCGAAGTGCTTCTGCATCCCACCCCGGAGCTGGAGTGCTCCACCCACGAGGCCCGTGTCATGCGCGCCTAGCTCCCCGACAAGATCAGCTACTCCGCCGACAATAGCGGAGCCTGCGTGTTTATCAACGCCTTGAGGGACGTGGTCGTGCTGGAGGGTCTGTGCTGGAGAGGGCTGTGTACCTGGAACTGGGTCGCTGGCTACCGAGGACCGCACTTTGGAAACGAGGCTTCGGTCAGGGCGCCTGCTGTTGGCGACCCGGATTTTTAGAGGTTTCTGCGACTCGCCCTCGACCGGCACCGTGTCTGGTTATGGAGACGAGGAGTGGGATGCACTCGGCAGGGACGTCCAGCCGCTTGACGGGGACGAGGCCAAGGCGGAGCGCTATGGAAATACCATGAAGGCAGTTGGTATGGCGGTTTGGAAGAGGACCGAGCAGGAAGGGGAGCTGGTCCAGAAACGAGCCCGTGCGAGCTGTTTGCGCACGATCTGGCGACCGAGCCCCGGAATTCAAGCTACGGGACTGCCTACGAACTTGTGCTACATTACCATGAATGGGGATGAAGAGGGGATAGACAAGGCGGTTTCGGAACCAACAGCTCCTGGCTTGAAATGTCGACCGTGTCCATGGCCAGAATTTCTGCTTGAGTTCCCAGATCTACCCAAGATTTGGCTTTCCGTCGATATGCCGAGCTTGGTTGGTGTCGGTAACAATACCAGGTTTAGGGAGGCCGAGGACCTTCTCATCCATAGCCCAAGCACTACTGCCTCTGGTCATAGCTCCTCCGCATGGACAACCCGGCCTCCTGTCGCTACCTTCAGCCCTCCGCCTCTCTGAGCTATGATTTCAAATATCGTGTCGGCTGCCTCTTCTAGTTTCGCACCGACGCCAACACCGCCAGTACTTCCCACGTTTGGACGGTTTGCTCATATTGTGGTGCAGAGGGAGGTTGGACAATTGTCCACGTTGGCCAAAACCGCGAGGTACTATGCCCTAGACATGCCCTTTGGGTGGTTTTCCGGGTTTGGTGCCACCAAGCCGTTGTCCAACAGAACTCGTACAGGTATCTCCGGCTTGTGGTCGAACTGCGAAGCCCTGATAGGAGACTTGGTGTTTGGAAGAGTGAGAGAGAGCTGCTGAGGTAACTCGCGACGGCCGACACGGGGATGCTGGTCTGTCGTTTGGGAATGGAACTTTGGCTCTCATGCTCATCGACCCCGGTCAAGGCTTGATCAAATCAAAAACTGCCTACTGCACACACTGGTTTCGTCGATACGTCTCAAGTCACTATAGAAACTAGTGTAAGAAACCCCAGCTGTGCATACAGACCTCCCGAGCTAATCCTATACAACACATACTACGCTACAAACACACATGCATATATATATCTACACGCAAGCAGACCCTCACAACTTGGGTCCTTCCCAAGCTTCTCTTCCGAGTCTCATGCACCACGACTGCTTGTGGGGAAAGGAGACTTGCCTCTCCCTGGCAAACCCGGAAAACTGGAGGTGTTGTATGAACCTAGCAAGGCGAGAGCATGGGCGTTAGTACAGAGACAGACCTCGACGAGATGGTGATGCCATAGGCGGGAATATACCTGGCATTGTCAATCCTAGGCTCCAAGCACACATTCATGGTGCGGTAGTCGGCAGTATAGCACCAATGTACCAGTGAGCTAAGCCAGAACGGAACTCGTCCCCTGCTCCACTCCTCCCCAACCAGCACGTGAAGGCCTCTGTCCCAGTCACTCGCATCCCCCAGGAGCTTGCCAAAAACATCTTCCTTTACCCAATATATTTCAAAGTATCCAAACGGAATACCATCCCACAGGCCGATGACTGGGAAGCTATGTCGCATGCTCATGGCATTAGTCAAGAACTTGGGCTCATAGGAACCCCAGAATGCCTTCACTCTCTGATTACCCATCCACCTTTCAAGGAGGGCCGAGTCGGACAAATGGAGGAATTCGGGGTGTCCTGGAGGTTTGGGGCCGATTGGACCCCAGTATGGAACTGGTCCCGGTGAAACACTGGCAACCCTCAGGGACAAGTACTGTCCGACGGACGGTATGAAGCGAGTGTAAAAGACCTCGCCCATCCGAGGGGGCTTGGGCCGGACAGGGTGTCGAACGCTGTTAGTGATGGTGTATATTGGCGGCGCTGGCGGATAGTACGTTGGGAGGTGAGAGCTCGAGTAGAACGGGCCGATCGGGAAGCTCGGGGCGCCTCCCAGCATTGGGGGGAGGCCCCCGATAAGGTCCGAGTCAAAGCGCTGGTGTCCTCCCCTGGGACGAGGAGAAGGTGTGTGTCTCGAATTACGAGGCGATTCATTCCTGACGGGTGACGCTGGCCTGCTCGTCACAGGAGACCCTGGGAATGACTTGTTGGGGCGATTCGGCTGCAGAGTGAATAGGAACAGGCGTCCGGGGATCTGCCAGAACATGCGGCGCGAAACAAACATGTCGTCCCAGCCATCGGCGTTGTCGGCCGGGTTGGTGCCCACGGCAGAGTTGAGGCTCGTGATGAGTCCCATCCTCTCCAGCTTTGGGATCAGATTCCGGCCGCGGAGTACTCCGTCCCTCTTGATGCTGATGCGCCACTCGCCGCGGGGCTTTGCATTGTCGGGCGTGTCCTTGGTGGCGTCCGAGTGGATGAATGGTTCGGGTTCGTGCTGGTGGAAGTACCAATACAGCGTTATCCACAACATCATGGCGATCTGACGGGTGGGGCTGGCAGCAGGCTTGAAGTCGTTGTATGATGGGTTGGATATGCTCGAGATGAAGAGACAGTCCCTGAGGAGGGTTGGCTTGGACCAGGCATGTAGCTTCTTGGCGGTCGATCCATTACTAGTTCCCGTGACACCGGCCTGGTCTGGCGACTGGGGCGGAAGGGGCGGCCCATCCTGCTCGGTCCTGATTACAATGGTCCAGCCGACCGGGAAGGGATGGTTCTGTTCGTTGAGCTGTTGAGACTGGAACTGCATTCCCGAGAAGACAGGCCTGATCTCAAAGTTCTGCCCATCCGGCAGGCGAAGTATACTAGCCGAGAGAGGCATCCTGAGCCTTGTGATGATGGCAAACTGACCCCCTGGTTCAAGCTGTGGTCGTTACATGTATCATTGATGGTAGTGTATCTTGAGATTGAAAGTGTGTACGGCTCGAGAGCTTGTCTGTCGCATTCAGGTTTCGCGCTGACTATAGCAACAAGGCTGCTGGAAAGGCGGGGTAAGGAAAACGTCGCACAAGAGCGCAAACGTGCAGACTGGGGTTGGGTGACGTGCTGAATGTATGTATTGTATGTATATATGATATGTAGATATATGTATGCGCGTGTAAATGTATAGCCGAACGATATGGGTGTACGGTGCGGGCGAAGGAGGACACGCCAATGCGAGCGCTACCGGCGTCTTTTGTGGCCGGTAGGTCAGTAGGAACAGACAAACGGCGAGTAAGCCTGGGCCGACCAGGGGTCCCTTCCTATTTATATACTTTACTCTATCCGAAGGCTTGTTAGTCTCGCCAATGTCCACTTTGCAAAGGAGATAGAGACAGGCGGGGAAAAAACAGAAGAGGAGGGAGACAAGCTTCGGTGGTAGCAAGAGAACAGCAATGAGACAGGCGATGTTGTATTTACCTAGTGGGGCGAAATAGATGGGTGGTGGGGTTTGCTGGGGCTACTTTATCGGACGGCTCCTCCCTTTCGTTCCTCGCGGTTGGCTCCACGGATCTAATTCGATTCATTCGACTGCGTACCGGTCTACCTACATGGCAAGGCGGTAGGTAGTTGAGTATGTCTAGCGGCCTTACCGGATATACGTACGATAGTTGCGCCTGCCCCGTACCAACACACTTAACCCCATGATATACACACATATTCTCAGAGCTTCAAACAATTAACTCATATGTTCAGCTCAAGCAGCCAATCAGCGCCCTCCCTCACCAACCCATTCATCTCCAAATGACCTCGCCATCGGCACAACACACAACATCGCATAGAAACTGACTGAACGCCTGCGAGTTTTGTCTCGACTGCCGACACGGATGAACCGACAGTGTACAATCTAGAGGTGTGCTTTCTGAACGGGACTTCCCCGAGTCTATCCTTGTCAAACCCCTGCTGGGTCAACCCTGTGTCTCAAACTACTGTTGCTCTCGCAGGTCTGGAGACGAATGGCACACCAGGCAATGTCAGCAGCTCTTTGTGTGCGTGGCTTCCCATTCAAGTCATTGCCAATTAGGTGTCAATGACCAGCAAGCTCAAATGGGCCGGGCTGACTGGTTGGGAAGGAACTCTAGCGGGCGTGGGTGTCACAAGAGCTATGTAGCTAGTTTCATCGAGACAGCCGCCGCTTTATTTGTCCTACTGTACTCTGTACTTCAATACTATGTATGGGCTTGATGTACTGTACTGTAAGGCACGTCTGAGGTTTGCGATTGCGTGAGTACTGCGTAGAAAAGGATGGGCCATCCAGACGGACTTGCATCCACATCCTAGTGCAATACAGATACTAAAAAAATAATGCCGTCCATCCCTAGCACTCATCAATGACACGGTATGCAGTACGTGTCCATACATAGTACATATGGCTGCCGAACCTGGGGAGCTGTGCAGCTGGGGTCGTGGCAGCCCTGTCCGCAATACCTGCTTACCTACGACAGCCGCCAGGTTGGGAAGGGAGCTTGGGGAAGGCATGTGTGACTTGGTGACTTGGTGACTTGGTGACGTCATTGACCCTTTTGGACCCTGAAAGTGAGCTTTCCCATTTTTACCTGGAAGGAATGCACGTTTTGGTTGGTACCGTGCCTGGCTAATGAATGGCATTTGGTAATCGTAAATAAATATCAGCTCTGATATTGGGAAATATTATTACAAACAAGACATCATACAGACTCGCTCATCGCGACGTAGACTCACTACCCGGGCGCTTGATATACCATTCTTTTCTTCGACCCTCGCGAGCCATGACTTTTGCTTTTCGATGTCTTTCTTTAGGTTCGAGGCTGACGATCGCCTCGAGGGAGCTCAACTGCTTGGTTTATCCAAGTTCAGCCCGCAGAGCAGCATGGAAAAGTAGACAACCACACACCGTCACTATCTCCCGACAAATATCACCATTCACCACGCTTCGGGCCAGACAAAAGAAGGATAACGAGAGCTCCCCCACAGAGACTAAAGCAAAAGAGTTGAGTCGACAGGACCAGAAAAAGGAAGAGGTGGAGTTGGATGCGAAAAAGAAGGAACACGAGCGACCATGGCATCGCGAGGGCGTCGACAGGACAGTAGTGGAGCAGGAGGAGGGTCAGGATGACGGGTCATCTCGAGGAAAGCTGCTCACGACGCCAACCCGCCTCCTGAAGCTGATCCTTCCGCTTCCCACACGGGTTGATCTTGCAGATAATGAAAAGGCAACAGACGAGAAGCTGGAGCCCCTGGCGCTGCTGGTACACCCCCACCAACCCTTGTCTTACATTGAACGACTGCTCCAGGCGGAATTGCCTCCGCTCAAGGACAGTCACGGACGCGAGAAGGTGCCCGATATTTACTTCCGTGCCGAAGACGCGGCACACGGCGACAACCGGCTTCAGGGGTCAGGCAGGGAGGGGAACGTTGCGTCCTACTCTGGCCTCGGCCACCTGGGTCCCCGGAAGGAAGACACAAAGTGGGTTAGGTGGTCGAGCAGCACGGAGGTTGGAGACTTTATCCGAGATGCCGCGCGTGGTCGAGAATTCGCCATCGAGATGGAAGGCTACGGCACGCCCGGCGACCATGCCGACATCAACTTTGGGGAGGTGAGGATCGCGGTGCCTTCGTTCCACGACCGGACCCACTACATGCGCCAGCGCCTTCGCACCATGTCGAGGAGGATCGACTCCATGAGCAAACTCAAGAACGAATGCGATGAGGCGGCGCACCAAGGGGCGCACCGACTAGCGCAGGGTGGGTTTGTCGGCCTCGTCGGATGGTGGGCCGTCGTCTACTATACCAGCTTCCACACGGACGTTGGCTGGGACCTCGTCGAGCCTGTCACCTACCTGGCCGGTCTGACAACCATCATGGGTGGCTATCTTTGGTTCCTCTACATTAGCCGGGATCTTAGCTATAGGGCAGCCCTGAACGTGACCGTCTCGAGGCGCCAGCACGCGCTCTACAAGGAGAAAGGCTTTGACCTGCAGCGGTGGGAGAATGCAGTCCATGAGGCAAACGCACTGAGGAGGGAGGTCAGGATGGTGGCCGACGAGTATGACGTGGATTGGGACGAAGCCAAAGATCTCGGTGGGGAGGCGGTTAAGGAAGTACTCGAGAACGAGGAGGACGAGAGGACCAAGGAGGAAGAAAGGAGGAAGAAGGCCGACAAGGAGCTCGAGCGGGACCAGAGTCAGGAGAAACATACGAAGGAGTAACAACTTATGTTGTGGTTGTTTCCCCTATTTTAACTATTCCTATCTCGTATTCTATTTGCGTGGTGAGGGTTTTTTTTTCATCTTTCACAAATGGGATATAAAGGACTGTTGCATCCATCCAACAAGCAAGCACGTCTACCTCTACTTGTTTGCATGTATTGTAGATATATATATACCCAATTTCCTTTTCGAATTCTAAATAGCTGGAGTCATCATCGGAAATTGGCTATGGTGATATGCAAGGGAACTTGGCGCAGGAGCGGAGGCGGAACATCGTGCCCATGTCCAAACGAGGAAAATTCTCGGGGAAATGGGAAAGGGTCCAAGACAAGTGTATCAGACCCTTTTGCGCCACATATCTTGGTGGTTTTAGAGGTTGAGTCTTATCCACACATGGCGTCCCAGTCCCATTTCAGCTCTCGTCACCGGGAACGTTTGCACGGGTTATTCCGTGCCGGTGGTAGGGCATATAGAGCATATCCCTTCGCTCGCTCCCCCGCTCGCAACACTACCATATCGACGCCACACGATGACACGGACACGTATACATAAACATATACATGTATATACGAGCGCGCGCGCGCGTGCGGAGAGAGGGGCTGAGAAAATCCGTTCGTAGGAATCCGAGGAAGGGGTGCTGAGGATAGAGAATCAATCCCCACAGGTGCATTCCTACCTAGTAGGGACTTGGTTGATTAAATGATTGACTGATTGGTTCGGTCAATAGACCAGATTTCTACATAACACATAAAGGAGTACGAACACACGCGCATACATACATACGCACGCACACAGCCGGGACGCATGTCGCCTTGTCGCATTACCGGCTGTCTCTTCCCGGCCGGGGGGGGGGGGGGATCTGGTAATGGTGTTTCTCGACGGAGGAAGAAGAGAGGGAGGAAGAGTGGTTGGATGGATATCTGTGCCATCGACACAACCAACCTGTATAGCTCTCGGGATACATGTATGCATAAATATGTACGACGTGTATATTTCCCGGTCCTGGAGATGGGGGCTGAAGAAGCCGTTGCGGGGTCTGTCTGTCTGTCTGTATTGCAAGCGTACCGTTCCTACCCATTCTTACCAAGCTATATTTTGATATATCCGTCCACCCATCGTCTCTGGGGAGGGGGGAACTTCCGCTAGGAGATGGTTGGTAGTAGTGCCTACTACACGGGGCAGACCTAGACATATTGGTATATATATAATTAATATACGCAGTAGACAAACCTGGGGAGAAAGACCTTGGTTAACTAAAGATATGTTAAATATGGCGTGTAGTTTGTTCTCAATGAGCATCCAAATCCATCCAGAGCCAGTTCTTCTTCTTGTGCCCTTTAGCCCCTAACGCATCTACCAGCCTAGACAACTAGGTAGTTGGGTAATGAATGGTAGTACGTACACTCAGCGAACTAGTGACTCTTCTCTAGGAAGCGCGCCGAGAAGGGGATCCCAAACAACAAAAACACCCGGACGGGAAGAGACAGCCGGAAAGCAGGGAGTGTGGCAAGGGGGAAAGAAATCCTTCCGCAATGAACACAGACACCGAAATGTACAACCAACCATCAATACATACCTATATCCTACCAGAGTCCCTAGGACGGTTGGTTGGTTGCGAACAACAACATACTACGGCGTACTCACGTGTATTGATACTAGATGGTAGTTGGCGTACAGACAACACCAACCACCGAATGAAAAGCCTTCCCTCTCCGCCGCCCGATGTTTCCTGTGTCGAGCCGAGCCATTCCGGATGGACCACCTGCCCACCCCCCTGGTTTTTGTATTTCCTCTTTCCTTCGCGGCACATTTATTCTAGTGTGGTATAGGGTCTGAGTGGATTGGCAATTTGGAAAGCCATCTAGACTGGCAGAAGCCCGCCGCGGATGCTAGCCTGAGGTTTGGCGCATAGCGTTCATCCAGACTGGAGAAATATGACGCACATTCACATTCACATTCAAGTACCAAGTGCCGTGTTTATAATGCTAAGTAGGTTGTATCAAGTATACAACCTGCAGCCTATTGACTTGCCTCCGCCTATAATAATCCAGATATCCACTTCTCCTGCCGGGCCACCACATACGTCCACCCTAGCCTCAAGCCAAATGCACGGACTGGACGCCACCAGAAAACACACGCAAAGTATGGTTTCTCCCCATTGGTAGAACGAGGCAAACGCCCATCATTTCTCTTTCTCCTGCTTTGAAATGACCTTTGTTTGATTTGTACTATCTTGACCTACCTGCCATTATGGTGGCCAGGTAAATTTCCTAGATAAAACTAGATACAAGTTTCGATCATCCCCCCCCCCCCCCCATATCATTCCTCCTCTGAGGTGGACAAGGGTGGAACTTTGACCGAGTCTGCAGTGTCCGAAGGAATCAAGACCGCAGCCGACGTAGAGAGAAAAAGAAAAAAAGAAAAAACAAAGAGTAAAGGGGATAGTAAAAATAAAAGCATCTTCTCGCCCAAGGCTAAACACCAGATGGTCCCGTGGTCCCATCCACCCTCCAGCCACTACACGGGAATGACTCGTGCAAGGCAGCTTTGGTAGGCAATAAAAAGGGGAAAGTAAACACTAGACGGTGATTTTGAATGTCGCCATGATTCTGAACACCGGCCCCGAGATTCGAAAAGACAAGAATAGAAACACTTTTTGGAAGAAAAGGAATTATGCGACGCCAGCCCATGCAAACATCTATTTGTCCAAGTGGCATGGAGAGTTCTTCCGACTACTCGGCTGAAAAGCAGTGTATCCTGCGAGGTGCTGTAATAACAAGTCTATGTGATAGAGGACGTAACTACCGGCTTCTCGTTTCAGAAGCGGGTGTGAGGAAATACTGCGGGAGAAAGTGGAAAAACAAAAAGAAAAGAAGAAGGCATACAAAGTTGAAAAAGAAAACCATTGATCGTGGATATCTACATGACTGTCGTGTCCCCACGGGATCAGGATGGTTCGGACGCTCAACCGACCAGCCATTCTTCTTTTTTGTTTGCTTATGTACGTGTGCACACGTTAGTGTCGAGGTGGCGGAGCATGGGAAAGAAGATGGGTCGTCTGTAGGGTGTTACAGGCGAGGTTTGTATGCTCAACAAGCTGACATGTTAATAGAGAATAAATAATAGGGAAATAGGTGGCGCGATAAAATTTGGCACACATCGTTCTAAAGGAGTGACAATAGTAGGCATGAGGGGGTATCTCTACAAGGATTAAAGTAAGAAAAAGAACGGGAGAAGAAAGCAAATCTCATGGGAAGACGTTCCGTGCAGTAGACAAGTTCGTGAGATGAGCAAGACAGGGCGGTGGCAAGGGACAAGCAATTATCTCTTGAGACCGACCTTCTCTGCAAGGTTGCGCCAGAAACGAGCGCCTTTTCGGTCTTCACCGCCCGTGGCCGGAAGCATGGTAACAGCGCGCATCATGGGGCCGACAATATCCTCGTCGCCGCGGTTAGGAAACTTGTTTCCCATCGAGTGCAGCTTTGGAACCGTAATTGGCACTCTCTCGAGGGCATTGCTGTCCTCCATTTGTGTGCTATCGGCAATCTGGTCGACAAGGGCATCGTGGATAGACTGCCACTCATGTTGGGTCTCGCGCCACTTTGCCTCGGTGAGACTGTAAGTCTTGCTCGTGTGGCCATAGTGCTCCCCAATGCGGGCAATGTGCCGTCCATACGCCATCCGCGCCGCATCCCAGTCGGCACGCAGCTGTCGAAGCGCCTCCATATCTTTCTGCTCCGGTCGGTAAGGCCGTGGCATGATTGTGAAGTTTGCGTGGCCCAGTCGGTCAGACCATTCATCCTGGATGATGGAAGGGATTTCGGAGGAAGCATGTAGTGGCCTGAATTCAGATACTGACGGCTTGCTACTCAACGGCGGTGACGGGAGGAGCGGACTTGCCAGGTTCTCGGCTTTTGGTGTAGGTTGCTGAGATACGGAAGTTGGAGGTGCCGCTTGCTGCTGCTGTTGTGCGTGTTGTGGTGGCTGAAAAGAAAGGTGTGGAGAAACTGGAGGTGGAGGCTTAGGGCTGGAGGAATCTGTCGCAGTCATCACAGGCGGGAGAAGGGGAGTGGTGGCCATGGATCGATCCTTTTCGATACTCAAACGGGCATTTGCCTTCTCGATGTCAATTGGCTGGGGTATGCCAATGCTGTCGCTGCTGTCGAAGAAGGACAATGCGGGAGTGGGCGGCATGGGGGGCTCGTTCGATCGATCGAGATGATATCGCCCGGAAGCTGAGACGGACGAGGAGCGACTCCGCGAGGGATCGCACGAGAGCGAGTCCAGCGATAGGTCAGAAACAGGTGAAAGCGGTAGATTCGCTCGCTTGGTGCTCTTGAAGCGAGCCAAAGACGGCAGCCGGGAACCAAACCGCGCAATTCCAGACAGAGGGGAGTCAGTCACCTCCTTCCTCGACCTTTTGCTGAGCGACCTAGGGCTTGCGCTGCCGTCGAAATCGCTTCCAATTCCAAAGTCGTAGTCCACAAAATCCTCCGAATGTGCCGAGAGCGGGCTCGCAACGATCTCGGCTTCGTCCCGGTGTATGCAGTACGGGTCATCGCCTGTGCCAATGTCCAATGTCGGCAATTAGTTTGCGGGTTCCTTGTCCAGATTCCTCACACATGACTCGGAGATATAAACTTACACAGACAGTCGTACAGACCCAGCTTCTCGTCCATTACAGTGACCTCTTCTTCATCCTGCTCGAGAGGATCCTCTTTGACGTCGGGCAGGATTCTTTTGGCGGGCCGTTGTGAGGCGATGGTGGGTGATGAGCAATGTTCGGCAACATAGGGCACCGGCATTTCGAAGGAAGAGGCCGAGCTGGCGTATCGTGAGTGACCTTGCGAAAACGTCGGCGTGACTGGGGAGGGAATGTCGGAGTGTGCCGAAGATGAGGTTGCATAGTTTAAGGGACCATCAAATTCGATAGACGGGTGGTTCGAAGTGGGAGTTGTGGTTCCTTTCGCCCTCGCAGCAGTTGTTGCTGTCGAAGGTGTCGGAGAGGGAGAGGGCGATGGCGAGGACGACGAGGCTGCTGCTGCAGCCGAGCTTGTTGATATTGCTGTGGCTTGGCTTTCCCTTTTCCTGCGCTCCTCCACCAGCTGGGGCAGTCTTAATGGCCTGAGTTTTGGCGACATTGTTGAGTCATGAGCGTCGAGTCGTCGACTTTGAGAAGTTGAATCGGAGTGTCACACATATACACACAAAGGTTGGACGACGACGATAGTGGGAGGTTGTGGGAGAGGAGAGCAGCGGGTAAAGAAGCTCCAGAAGTAGGCGAGAGAGAAAAAAACAGAACTGAGAAAAAATAAAAGGAAGGGCAGGGCGGTGGACACGAGTTAAGAAATGAAGGTTGGGTCCAATGAGATACCCTGTTGGGGTCACGGTAGCGGAGTACATTTGTGGATTAATGCCCAACAAGCAGGAAGGAAGTACCGACCCAGTGGTAATGCGAAGGGTTAGTACCTGCCCAAGCTACCACACTAGTCTCCCCACTGCTGCTCCTGCTGCGGGAGCACGCTGGCAACCAAGCAAAGCACGCAGCACTGGGCATGGAGCTCAAGCTACCTACTGACTGTACGTATGTAGGTGCTCGGAGCTGCTAGCTTACGCAGGAAAGCAGGGATTGCAGCTTTTTTTTCTTGTCTGGCGAGCTCCTCAATTGAACATCCCTGGAAATTCTCTGTGTTTCCCTGAGCGGAGTTCTGCGACCCACCATGAGAAAAATTTGAACCGATTAGCTACCTGGAGCATGTCTCACGATCGCTTACCGTGTTCGCCCGTCAGTCTAGAAGAGCAGAGGCTACTGTATCTGGCGGAGAAAAGCGTGCCCCGTTGACGAAATAAAGAGCTGCTGCAGGATCACACGTGTACTTCAGTTCTTCGACAGTCTTGTTGTGTTTTGGTGCAACGCTGTATTGTGGCACTGGTCCACGTGTACAGCTCGTCCGAGTCGGGTTGTGCTGGTTGGGCCTTTTGAGCTCGTCGTGTACTATCTCATAGAGTAGTCTATCCAGCATTGTGCATACGGCTGTCCGAGCCTTTCAGAGTTGAACGGGGTTGGTGTCATCTTTCTCCGTCTCATGCGGCGTTCAAATATCCGTCAATGTCTTACATCCACCGTTGTGGGAGGGGGGGGGGGAGGACTGGGAGGTCAGTGGACAATGGAGCTCTAAGATGGCTTGGCGGGATAACACAAATGCAGCGCGAGGGAATGCCCAGTTATCCGATGTACTACCCTCCATCCATTGGCGTTGCTGAATCGGCTCCACGAAGAAAGAAAGAACGTAGCCTGTTGTTTTCTTCCCTTTCTCCAGAAAATTAGTAAAACCATAACAGTTAATGTTGGGGGAAATGATAAAAAACTTCAGGGGCGGCGGCTGGCTGTATGACGGGACCATTCACGTTCAGTCCAAGCTCGTCCGTGGGTTAGAACCGGCCTGGTTCATTGATCGCGCGCCTGAGGCCCACCCGGCCCAGGATAGCTTCCCCGTTATATGTAGATACATACAGTATATAGAAAAATACTTATAAAAAACAAGGCTTCCGGGTAGGCCTGGATCCCGGCGCCCTGTGTCATCAACGATGCACAAAAACCATACAAGTGCTGACGGGGAACTGGGAGCTACATATGTATGTACGCATCTGTACATATGTACAGATGTATGTATGTCTGAATCATATATATATATATATACGCACACACACAACCGGAGCCGAGCGCTCCGTATCATTCTCACACAAGGACCAGCCTTCTACGAAATGGAGTGTGCCAGCAGAGTCTTTCCTGCTGCTGCTGTGCAATACCTACTTTCTCTTTTCTTTTTCTTCTCTTCTCTTCTCTTCCCGTCTTTCCACCCATGGCCGGAGTTCTTTGCGATAACCACCACTTATCAGCTCACCGTTTCAATAAGCGGGCCTCTTTCGCAGCGGTCGGTGCCCGTCTCGAGGTCTTGTATCCCTCTATCCAAGAGCCGCCCGGAGATGGACTGCACATTGTTGCCACCCAGGGTTTTCTAGAAGGCGGTTCAATTTCCCCGGCCGGGCTTTGAGACTACTATGTAAGCAGTCAGTTCTCGGGATAATAGTCATTCTGTATACCCAGATACGTGCACTAAGCCGTGATCCGCAATATAAACGCAGGAGAATGCTCACATGCAAGTCCATCCCGCTCCTGTTTTTTCCCCCGTGGATAGGGCAAACACCCCGAGCCGACACGGGCTCTATATTATTATATTAAACCGGGGAGAAACTGTTGTGTTTCTGTCCTCTTTTTCTTTTGACGGTTGTAGGCGATGAGATCTGGTCCAACATCTTGGACCAATCCCGGTCAGGTTGTGGCGGAGCTTGCCATTGGCTTCCCAACTTGCTAGGCCGTGTTCCTTGCATTAGTGGCTCCTCGTGGAGGGTTCTCGTCGCACTCAACCGGCTTTTGGTAAGCTGAAAAGCTACGGTTGACAGCTTCAGTTGTGGTGTGGTGTGCTAGAAAATTGCTGGTATTGAATCAATACTTCCATTGTACCCCTCGGACAGATCGCGCAAAGCTCCTGCTTCTTCCTCACTCCAACATCGACATGCTGTCCCAGGCGGCGAAACGGCGGTGGCTGGAAACAGGATCACGGTGAGCCGAGTCACGTACCTGGTGCGGCATCTCTCCCACAATGTATTGTGCACGAAGAAGTGAAAGGTTAACCATGAACCATGGCCGATATATGTATGCACCTCCCTGCGCAAGTTAGGAGAGAAGGTTAAGAGATGGTGCTATGCTGAACTTGTGCTCCACCCTCTGTAGGCTTAGCAACGGATTAAAACCGGAAAGGAGGGTGTGGCAATCGCCTATTCGCTCAGGGAAGACAAGTGACACGGGGCGGGGGTGATGTATATACACACTATGTACTGTAGATACTACCAACAGATGTCTGATTGGAAATACACCTCACGCAGTATTAAGTACTGTACGCGCCGGCCAGTCGGTATGGTATGTAAAGGAAGACAAGTTGCTCCCGGTTCCCGCCACGCCAGCGCATGTGCCAGAAATAATCGGGCCTAGAGCTTCGCTAAGTGCTCGCTTACTTATGAGCCTCATAAATGCCTCTTGAAGATAGATTTATTCATGATATATGAAGAGTACTCATAAATGCTTAGATATATTTATCGGGGCATCATTGCCTTACCAACATAATAAAGGAAGGAATGTATACTTGTGGAAAGGTGCTTGTATCCGATATTTTGCGAGGCCGGCCGAATTTACTTGCCGCCCGCAAATAACAGTAGCCCAGCACTCGCATTATCACAATAAGAAATATATTGACTCTATTTGTATAGAACTCTGCGCACCGTGGTTATACATAGTGCAGTATGTATTGCCACAGATAGGCCAATGCTTCCCGTACACACATCCCCGCCCGTGCGTCGCCGACTGGGACGGGCAAAGTTAGCCGGATGCTGGGCGTACATACGGAGGAATGGTGTTGGGTGTACTATGTACGGTACACTTAGCAGTACTAGAGGTCGTAGGGACAAGGGCTTTTACGGGTCACAAGGGGCGGAAGGGGCTTGCTTACCTGCGTCGTCGAGCATGCGAGAATGCTTGTGTATGCAGGTACAGAATAGCGACGAGAAGTGGGCTTAAAGGATGAAAAAATTGGCCAACCAGGCAGAAAAAGCGGGGGCGCCCGAAAAGCCGAGGAATTGGGTTTTCTTCACACTTTCATACTCACTCAGCTTCCTATTGATGCATGCACATATTCTCAATGGATTGAATCCATTCATTGACCCAATGTCGGCGAATTTTCGCTGATGTGGCATTGCAGAATCACGAAAGGCGGTGCCACATGGGGGAGGGGAAAATCAAGCCATCCATCATTCAACGGTACATATCATCATCCGACGGAGGCACCCAATAGGCACGAGCGGTTTTGACGCAGGAAGGGGAGTAGGGGCAGGTGCAGGACAGCTGTCACCAATGGGTAGGGACGCTTAACGCTTGACGCTTCTCTCGCGACGTGACCTCGTAAGATTGGGGGAACGAAACGACGTCATTGATATACGACAGATGAAGAAAAGAAGAAAGAAATATCTCAACGTTGTCTTTTGACGCAAAGGATCAACGCCTAGTATTCGCAGTTCAATCCCAGCCTTTTCTCGCTCGGAGCCGTATCTGAGTCATCATGACCTCAGTGGCCAGCCACGTGGTCCACCAGCTGCACCAGCTTCAAGTTTGGGCACGTGATTGAACGCGTGTTGATGAATATACCCAATATAATAGCGTAGTCACGCACACCTACCGTACTCCCTGTGTTGAGAAATATTGCTACGGTAGGAGTGGTAGCCAAAAGTCTGTCGTACATAGTGACGCTAACTCAGGGCCAGGTCAGATAATGTGCTATTAAGGCCCTAGTTATATTCTACTAGAGAGGAAATGGCTCGGTCCGTCCGTATATCGGGCTATGTTGTATCAGTGTCCTTCAGTCCCCCCTACCTGCCTGTGGCGACTTGCAGTAAGAATTATAGCAGATCGACTATAGCTTTCAGTTTTAATTTGCGCCGTGCTAGGATGGTGTAAGAGTCCTTAAGAATAATAACATTTACGACTGCACTTATTATAGGGCCACCTACGACACCAAGGGTAAGCATAGTGGACTAGCCGTAGGACCGACGCGTATAAGAAGCGCCTCTCGTAGGCATTTCCCCGTCGTCCTGTCAGATACGCTACTGCGTATTAAATACATTATCGCGTATTTAATACATAATAGGCGTATTTATAACTATAATATATATAAGTTATGAAGCATTATCTGGTAATAGGGGTAATAATAGTGCCATAAAATAGCTTGCCCGCTTACTCTTTTTATTATAAATAATAAATTATAAATTATAAATAAAATATATAAATAATGATTAGATAATGGGAGTATAAGGGGTGGATTACAATAGCGGGGTATTCGGGGATAAATCCTAAGAGAGACCTGAATAATATATAAGTATAAGGAAGGTTGTCAGATACGCCACTGCGTGTTTAATACGCCACTACTACGTATCAACTGCGCCACTGCGTATTTACAGCGCCAATGCGTACTAAATACGCTATCGCGTATTTAATACATTATAATGTAAGATACATTATCACGTATCTTATACATAACAGGTATATTTATATATATAACTTATAAATATGTACGGCATAATAAGGGCAATAATAATATTATAAATAACTTTCCCATACGCCTTTTTAATATATCATAATAATATTAATAAAACAACCAGTTAACCTTATTATACCACTTTTATAAATAACCTAGTTTAACCTTGTATATTTAATAATTAAAAGTTTAATTAACTCCGCCGAATTATAATATACCTTTTTTAAAATCGATTACACAACTCCGCTAAATTATTCCTTTATTATTAATATAATTAATATTATTTTAAACATTCCCCTTGAATAGAAAACCTGGGATAAGCAGTTCCGTATTAGGGCCATTAATTCCTGCCTATGGTCTAATATCGACCCTACCATATAAGGCACACCATTCCTCGATAACCCCCGTAGGCCTAATTATAATAATTTCCCATAAGGGAATTTATAAAGGTTTACACAAATTATCGTGGGAAACCCAATAATACCTATTAAAATATCAGCTGGCCTTTTTAATCCGTAAAATAACGCGCCTATATATATTCCAATAAACGATTATAGTAAACCAGTTTCTAATTTTCTCGAACTTAGCCTGGAATACCAAAAGGCGTACCAGTTCTTTTTTATAAATTATAAATATAAGGGCCTATACTATAAGGAATAAAAGAAGTTTATTCGAAAGCTTTACGTATAAATAATAAAGATTATAATAATACCGTATTAAAATGCCTATTATAACCTAAGCAAGTTCCTACGAATTTGGTACTTTAACCTTCGCGAGCACATTAAGCTTAACAAAATACGTATAAAAATAAAACGGAAAACCTATATTCCTAAGCCATTATACCATTAAGGTATTAACCATAACATTTCTATACGTGGCTTTAAAAATAAACCAATATTATGGTAAAACTTATTAAGCGGTAATATTTAATTATTATACGACCTTAAATATGGTTACGCGGTTTTATGGCCGCTGTACGCTAAATTAAACCCTTGTTGGGAATACGTAGTGAGCGTAAGCGAGCGAAGTATTCGCTTTCTAAAATCATTAAGCCCGTGAGGGATTACTAAGA
>JAKWBI020000568.1:0-30518 GCA_022664585.2 Zalerion maritima
AAATAAATCCCATTTAAATAAACGTTTATTAAAAAGGGGGTACCGTTTATCCGTTTTATTCCCTTTATTATTTCGCTCCGCGTTGGCGGCTCCTGGGCACGCCTACGCTTAAAAATTACCTTTTTAATTTTTTTTCCCCCTTATTTTCGCTTAACGCCCCCGGGTGGGGCGTTACGCCCACGGTACTAATCCGGACTTTTTTAATTAGCTTGGCCGGGGCTAATTTATATTTTAAAATAAAATGGTTATTAAATTTATACCGAATATATTAGCCTTTTTTACGCCGGCGCTTTATTTTAATTACAATTACTTATTTAATATAGTGTGGTTTATCCCTTAATTTAAAATTTATGGCGTTTACCCCCGATATTAGGGTATTCGGGTTCTTTTGGGAACGCGATTAATATATTATTAATGCGCTGCTCCTTTTTTTATTTAATACCGAGTTTAGGCGGAATATAATATTAGTAATTATATAAACCCATTTTTAATAGGAATTAAAAAGGTAAACCGATATTAATATTAGGCGAAGGCGCTGGTATATTATTTTATTTAATAATATAAGCTTAATGGAATTATCCTATACGGCGCCCCTTACGTTTATTAAAAGTTATTCGAATCTTGAGTAAAAGGTTAAAAACGATTACCTTTCTCCTTGGCATAAAAAGTGGAGTTTTTTCGCCGTTTATTTATAATTATTAGGGTCCCCGAATACCGTTTTTAGGTGTGTAATAAATTATACGGGATTTTAATCTATTAATTCGCCTTCGCCGTAAAATATTACAATAAGGGTTTTCGGTTTATCCTTTAGGCAGGCGTTAATATTATATTATAAAAACGTATTGCCCCTAATAAGGTCCTGGTCCAGGATTAATTTACATTTAATTTCGACCCGGAATACCTTTTATTTTACCTTATTATTATCGAATTTCGCCGGCCAGGGAAATTGCCTTTATTACGGAACCGTTATAATCGGCGGGCTATAGTTTATTAAGGCGGGCGGCGCTTGGTGCGCCGCTGAAATCCGGGTATCGAGGGCCGCGAGTATTTAAATTAGGTATTTTTTTATATTATTTAACTTGGTGGCGGATTTATCGTTAACGGCCGCGAATACCCGGGCTATTTTCTGGTAAATAAGCAGTATTACCGCCTTAGGGAGGGTTTATTATACTTATCCGCCGGCGGAAGCCTGGTTATTTTTATTCGGATTATTATTTATAGTGGAGGCGCTGCGGGGTGGGTATGGAATAAAATATAATAAAGGATTATTTAAAAATCGAATATATATAAAGGGCTAAGGTTATATTAAGGAGTAATAATAAGTATTATAATAATATATATATTCGATTTACGAAGGAAAAAAAGGGAAAAAGGGGGGAAAGGCGTGGGATGGGGGGCATGGTTTATAAGTAGCTTTTTATACGTATCGGTCCCGCGGCTAGCCCGCTGTGTGTACGTTGTAATATGGGTGGGCCTATGATATATATATACTTTTATTAATTTTA
The DNA here is from genome assembly GCA_022664585.2 of Zalerion maritima. Taxonomy (NCBI): domain Eukaryota; kingdom Fungi; phylum Ascomycota; class Sordariomycetes; order Lulworthiales; family Lulworthiaceae; genus Zalerion; species Zalerion maritima. Next base: position 1,506 of record JAKWBI020000568.1, read on the forward strand.
AGATTAGGTTTACCGCCAGTTTAAAAACGAAATTATTTATTATATTAATACGGGGTATTGCGTTGGTTTAACGCCGGCCATACCGGCCGCGCCTATAATTAATATAATGCTTATATTTAAATAAGCAATATTCTTTATAAAATCCGTCGGAAGGTTTATTATTATTAGTAAGAAATTGCTCGCTTTCCTACGAAACCGCGTACATTTAACCTTTGCCCCGTATTTGCTGGGGGATTATTATTAATTTTCCCCTTAATTTCCCGCTTTCTTATTACCGTTTATTAATATTATTTTACCCCCCGGGTAATATACTTAATTATTTTACGGCGATTTTGCTAATTTCGACGATGGCGTAAAATTTAAGGCAGGCCTAACGGTTTAGGTTTTTACGATTGGTATTAAACGATAATTTATTATTATATGGGCCCGCTGCGGGGCCGCTTAATCCTTATTAATACCCGTCCCCCCTTTATTTATAATATTTTCTTTTCCTTTTTCTTTTTTTTTTTTTATATTATACCACTGGTATATTAAACGCCGGGGGGGAATACCCCTTTTATTTATTTAACTTTTACCTTATTATTATACTCCGCGCTTTCCGCTGTTTTATTATAATTTGTTTTATATATAATTTTATTTATGCGGGGCCATTATAGGTTATTGCGTTACCGAAATATTTTTCGTAACGGTCCAGCGCCGCTGTTTTTACGATTTAAATTAATAATTCCTAAATTAATTTCGCCTAACCCTATTATTTTACCAGTATTTGCTTAATGGCGCCGCGACCCCGCTTTTATATTCGTACCTTAAAAATTTCCTTTATATATTATTTTTCCTCCCCTAATTTATTACCCTGGATTAATAATAATTGCGTATTATTCTGGGTTTAGGACGGTAAGGGGTTATTACTGGCCTATTATAAAAAATCGACGTAGAAACGGGGATGGATATTTAAGGGTATATTTAATTTTATTATATATAAGTTTATTACCCCCGTAATTATATATTTGGTGTAAAGCCAACTTAATTTCCGTAAAGGTCGCGCGGTGGTTATATTACGCAAAAAAAGCCATACCTTATTACTTACCTCGAATTTCTTTACGGGGGAGCGGTATTTATTCGCTATATCCTTGTATTATTATTATATGGCCGCTACCGCCGCCTATACCCATTCGGTGGCCTTTTTTAACCGTTTTAGAAATTATTTTATACGTTCCCGCGGTATTTTTTCGAAGGGCCTTGGATTATTACGCTCCGTTATAAGTATTATATGGTACCCGTGCGTAAAAAAAAATTGGTTAAGGCCGATTAATAATAAATCGCGGTTATTAATGGTTATTTGCGTTACCGGTAAGAGCCCGGGCTAATTTAACTGTTTTATTAAAATAAATATTCTTAAAAAGTGCTAAACCTTTTGGTTTACTCGCTCGGTTACGCCATTGGTTTAAAGGTGGAACGCGGTTAATAATCGCTGTATTATACCTATTAATTTATATAGGCGCTGCCAAAAACCACCCACCTAATTCGACCTTTTATTATTTATAATCGTTTTAGGGAAACCGTGGAAACATTAAAAGTATTATATAAACCTTTCGGCGTATACCTTTACCATTATAAATATTATGGCTTTTAAAATTACGCCTTTATAAAAGCGGTCGGTAATTACTATTAAAAAGCGGGGGTTATACGGGTCCGCGGCGGGAAGATTTATTATAAAATCCACGGATATTTTATTTTAAAAACGGTCCGCCATTAGGAATAATTTTAATAAACCCTTTTTTTGGTTTTTCCATACGGTGGTCCTGCCGTATATATTATAATTATATTTAAAACGGTGTATTATACGGATTATGCCCGGCCAAAAATAATTACGGAATAATATTATTATTATTTTATTATATCCCGGGTGGCCGGTAATTATAAAATCGTAAGCCCGTTAAATAAGGGCGGTTTATAATTATTTCCATACTGGTATTTAGCACCGGTCCCTAAAGCGCAGGTATCCCTTGGGTTCGAGGGAATATTCCATAATAAAAACCTTTATTTTTATATTCAAAAAAAATGCTTATTCCCTTTTTTCGATTACCTTTTATATAATTTTATATTAATTATTATATTATACTATTGCGGACCATAATTTTTAAAGCTTAGTATTTTCGAATGGCGGGCTCGGAAGGGCCCCTATATTATATATGGCCGCCGGTAATTAATCGTTTTAAACCAGCTGGAAATTACGGCCGGTAAGGCGTTTATTTCTTTCCCCTTTCGGTATATTTTAATCCCGCCGTAATAATACATTAGGCGTTAGGGATAATCGGCCGGGGCGGAATTTTAATTAAAAATAATACCAATATATTTACTTTTATTAATGGACCTGGTATTCCGATAAGCGCCTTTTAATTATAAAATACCGTAAATTATTATGGTTTAAATATACCCGGAACGCGCCGGCCATATTACGAAATTTTATATTTTATACTTTTATACTTTTTATTATAATTAGGAGTTCCTTATCGTAAATATTATAATTATATTTGGCCGGTATTAATTATTAAAAGAAAAAGGCCACGGGGCGTAATATTCCCGTTTTATTCCGCTAAAAAAGGTAAAAACTTATCGCCTACCCCGAATTATCGGTTTTTAAAACCGTTTCCGCCGCCGGGTTAAATTATACCAATACCGGGGGGGCTATAAACGCCCTTTTTAATTATTAGAACGCTTTAAATTCGATAAGGCCTTAATGGAACCCTTTTCCTTTTTTAAAAAGGGCGGAAAGCGGAAGTTTAAGATTAAAAAACTGGTCGATAAATTCCCTATAAAAATTAACGAAATTTTAAAAACCGCGGACCCTTTTTATGGTTATAGGCTTTTCCCATTCGTATATAACCCGTAACGTTTTCGGATTAACGCGTATCCCTTTTTTTATTATTATAATAAACCTAAGGTATATTATTTTTTTCGCTATAAAAATACACTTGGTTAGGTTTAATCGAAGGCCTATATTACGGAGCTTTTTTATAATTTGGCGGACCTTTAATATATGGTCTCGTTTTATACCATTTAAATAACCCAGTATATTATTTATATACGCCGTATAAAATATATCGAGAAATTCGTATAATATATTATTAATATATTATTAAAATAATACTCCCGCATTATTAAGGCCGAACGGGATTACCGTCCATTTATATAAGCCAAAACGAATTCTAAAGGCTGTTTTTTATTTATCCCCGTGGCGAACGCGTAATTTATAATAGGCGGTTTTAATATTTACCTTGGTAAATTAACGCGCCTTAATTAGGGTTCGTAATATTTTATAAATAAACGGTAAGGGGTAACGGTCTTAATATATAACCGTATTTAACCCCCTATAATTATAATAAAAACGTAATCCGCCCCCCGGTATTTTAATAAAAAATATAGGGGCGCGTGCGGAAAAATTCCTGGCCCTTATATAGCCCTTATTAAGTAACTCCGTTAGGGATTTTTATAAAACCAGTAATTTCTCCCTCGATATATTATAAATCGGACCCCATAATATTTACAGGTTCTTTTTTTTGGTATTTTTTACCAACTTTATTGCGTGGTTTGCGGAACCGCGATGGGGTAATAACGCCTATTCTTTATTAAGTTCGAATATATTTTCCAGCCCTTTTAATTTATTAGGTGGCCGAAATAATTTGGCCATTAATACTTTTAATTATTTGTTAATATTATATAAGAATATTGCGAATAATATTAGGTCGCTTGCTCCTGATTTATGCGTTATGGTATATAGGGCGGTAATATTAATTAATTATATATCCGCTAGAACGGTACCCCTTAACCCCTTTTCCCTTATAAAAAGGTTTACCCTATTAATATGGATCCGCTTTTTTACCGCTTTATATACGATTTTTCTTTTATATTATGGTTTGCCTAATATTATTAGGTATAAAAGGTTCGGGACGGGATAATAAAAATAACGCTAAAAATACCCGTTTATATTAATATTTATATATACCGCCTTTATTATTATAATTTTTTATTATACGGGTAATACAGACGCGTATATTAATACCCTGGCGGGTACCGGAATATATAAAAGGCGGAGTTTAATAATAAGGGAATTATAAATTATGCCGTAATATAGGTATCCGTTATTAATAAAAGCGTTGGTAAAATAAATCCTATTTAAATAAATGTTTATTAAAAAGGGGGTGCCGTTTATTCGCTTTATTCCCTTTATTATTTCGCTCCGCGTTGGCGGCTTTTAGGTACATTTGCGCCTAAGAATTACCCTTTTAATTTATTTTCCCCCTTATCCTTGCTTAACGCCCCCGGGTGGGGTATTACGCCTACGGTATTAATCCGAACCTTTTTAATTAATTTAACCGGGGCTAATTTATATTTTAAAATAAAATGATTATTTAATCTATACCGAATATATTAGCCGTTTTTACGCCGGCGCTTTATTTTAATTACAATTACCTATTTAATACGGCGTGGTTTATTTTTTAATTTAAAATTTATAACGTTTACCCTTAATATTAGGGTATCCGGGTTCTTTTGGGAATACGATTGGTGCATTATTAATACGCTATTCCCTTTTTTACCTAATGTTAAATTTAGGCGGAACGCGATATTGGTAATTATACGAACCCATTTTTAGTAAAAATTAAAAAGATAAATTAATATTAATATTAGTGTAGCGGGGAGTAGGTCTGATAACCTCGCTGCATGGTCGGTGTTTAAAACCAAGCTGTTTGGTTTGGTTAAACCTCCAGTTACCTGTTTAGGAGCGGCAACACTCCAAAAAACATAGAATAATCCTGTATAGGATTATTCCTAAACGATGATATAATATTTGGGGGAAAATATAATGTATTAAATAGTAGTTATATTTCCATAACCAAGTTTCTGCCGCCATGGTTTATTGCCCTCCCAAAAGTCCCATAAGTCCCGGGGGTCCTCCTGGCTTTTTATATAATCCTGTACAGGATTATTTTAGGGTTTTAAATTAGTTATTTAAATAATCGCGCCGGGCGCCGGTCTTTGGTATAAATGCAGCGGGGGATACCTCCGGCACCGCTACATTAGGCGGAGGCGTTGGTATATTGTTTTATTTAATAATATAAGCTTAATAAAATTATCCTATACGGTGCCCCTTGTATTTACCAGGAGTTATTTAAATCGGGAATAAAAAGCTAAGAACGATTACCTTTTCCCTTAGTATAGGGAATAAAGCTTTTTCGCCGCTTATTTATAATTATTAGGGTTCCCGAATACCGTTTTTAAATATATAATAAATCGCGCGGGATTCCAGCCTATTAATTTACCTTTGCCGTAAAATATTACGATAAGGGCTTTTGGTTTATTTTTTAGGCAGGTATTAATATTATACTATAAAAATACATCGCCCCCAATAAGGTCCTGGTCTAGGATTAATTTACGTTTAATTTCGACCCGGAATACTTTCCATTTCGTTTTATTACCGTCGAACTTTACCGGCCAGGGAAATTGCCTTTATTATAGGATTATTATAAGCGGCGGGTTATGGTTTATTAGGGCGGGCGGCGCTTAATGCGCCGCCGAAATTCGGGTATTAAGGGCCGCGAGTATTTAAATTAGGCGTTTTTCCATATTATTTAATTCGGCGGCGGACTCGTTATTAATGGTCGCGAATACCCGGGTTATTCTTTGGTGAATAAGCAATGTTACCGCCTTAGGGAGGGTTAATTAACCTTATCCGCCGGCGGAAGCCTGATTATTTTCGTTCGGGTTATTATTTATAATAAAGGCGCTACGGGGTGGGTGCGGGATAAAATATGGTGAGAGATTATTTAAAAATTAAATATATATAAGGGGTTAAAATTATATTAAGGAATAATAATAAGTGCTATAATAATATATATATTCGATTTACGGAAAGGGGGGGGAAGGAAAAGAGGAAAGAGGGATATAGGAAGGGGAAAGTGGTTTATGGGCAGCGTCTTATACGCCTTAGTCCCGCGGCTAGCCCGCTGTGTACGTAGGTAGTGGTATAGGTGGGCCTATAATAGAATAATTTCTTCTGATTATTTTATTGGGAATACGTAATGAGCGTAAGCGAGCGAAGTATTCGCCTTCTAAAATCATTAAGCCCGTGATGGATTACTAAGACTTACAGGGGGGAACTGGCTCAAAAGTCGAAAACTGTGGAGTCTTTCCTAATTAGGTAAAAAACAACCTTCTGAGATGAAACTTATTAAGCCATTAATAATAAAGATAAATCTGATTTTTCTGATTCCTTTCCAGTTTTTAAAACCTTTATCAGCAATTTATGGATTTAATTATAAGCTTATCAGTTAATTGTTAAGGGACCTGAGAATTTTTGGCAAAAACGGTTGGCCAATAATATTCGGTCTGTGCGTACCCCGAAGTGTAAAGCTGTTACTGCCCGGATCGGCCTAAATAAAATACTTAAAAGTAAATAAAAATGATAAAAATGATATTTATAATACTACCTTCCCATGGCAGCTTTTCCTATATTTTTACGATTTTATTTGCATTATATATATTATTTATAAAATTTACTGCGGATGGAATATTAAGCGGCGAAAAATTCGGGGGCGGGCTGATCATGTGACGAACCACGTTATTATATGGCTTTGGTAGGTGCATACCTGCCATACGCACCAGGCCGCATCCGCCTAAATAAAATAAATAAAAATGAATCAAAATTGGAAAAATGATATTTATAATATTACCCTTTTATGGCAGCTCTCCTTATATTTTTACGATTTTATTTGCATTATATATATCATTTGTAAAATTTACTGCGGAAGGAGTTGGGCGGCGAAAAGCTGCGGCCAAAAATTCGGGGGCGGGCTAATTATATGACCATCGATTTTATTGCACAGTATATAGGCAGTAATAAATTCGGCCGCATCCGCCCGATTAAAAGAAATAAAAAGAAATAAAAATGGGCAAAATGGTATTTATAATATTACCGTCCTATGGCAGCTTTTCTTATATTTTTACGATTTTATTTGCATTATATATACCATTTATAAAATTTACTACGGATAAAGTTGGGCGGTAATAAAATCGGGGGCGGGCTTATTATATAACTAATCATATTATTATATGGCTTTAATAAATATATACCTGCCATACGCACCAGGCCGCATCCGCCTAAATAAAATAAATAAAAATACATAAAAATTTATAAAATACTTATTAAATGATTCTCTATCGATCGCAGGTCTTATTTTATTTTTACCATTTATTGGGCGGTTTGTACTTTATTTTTAAAATATACTATAAACGGAATTATTAGGCGGGAATAAAATCAGGGGCGGCATAATTATATACATAACCATATTTTTATATAGCTTTGGGCAAATGCAAACTTGCCCGCATCGGCCTGAATAAAATAAAATAAAATAAATAAAATTGATAAAAAAATCCTGTTATATTTTGGGTTTTTTTTATAATATTCCTTTTATTTTTAGCATTTTATTTAAATATTATATAATAATTTTAAAGTTTTCAGTCTGGTAAATTCACGGCTAGGGAAAATTTGGTGGGGTAAATATTATATAATTTGCCAATAATCCACGTATTTTTAATGGTATTTTAAAATTTGTTTTTTATTTTTCCAACTTCTCTTTTATAATAACACTTTTATCGATTTTTCAGTATAATATTTATTATGGCTTCCCTTATTTGGGAGGGTAATAAAACATACTTAAAATATTAATAATGCTGAAATAAATGGGATTATTTTCGATCCCACGATCTCCGTTTTTTAAAAAAACCCATAAAACTTTATTTAAATTGCAGAAATCATATTTAATAAAATAATATTTCCAAAAAAACGTTAGAAGTTTTAAGCCCCCCCCAATATACCCCAATCAAACGGCGTAATAATAATAATTTATAAACTACGGTATATTAATCTACTTTTTTGCTTTTAATACTTATAATACTTATACAATCTAATATTTTAAAAAAAATAGGCATAATTACCACCACCTCCTAATTTCATTATTCCTATTTTAATAAATTCTTCATTTAATCCCTCTTCCTTTTTATTTATCCCCTCGCCTTCGCCCTTACCCTTATCCCGAAGTAAAAATTGTAATCAATTACACTTAACAATATTTATTAATATTTATTTTTTACGGTTTTTATTATTATAATATTTTTAATAATTTATTTTATTGGTTTCCACATCGACTCTTTTTTCCTCGGACCCTTTTATTATTTCTACGGCATCCTTTATTCCCTCACCCTTTTATTCCCTAAACATTTCACCCCCTTCCCCTTTTAATACTTCTTTAATTATTCCCTCCTTTTTAAATTCCCCTTTACCTTTTACCATTACCGGTACCGATTATTTGGATTTTTAACCTGATTATCCCGCCCCCTATAATTTAACGGTAACAAATCCATCACTTCCTTTCCAACAACCTACTATTTCCGCCAATAATATTAATTTAATGCAGAATTTCCATTCTGTATTAAATAAATCCATAATGGAATTTTATTTCCGTTGCCAAGTAAAATGGTTTAATATGGATTGATTAAAGGAAGAACTTTGCCGAAAATGCCGAATTAAAGACGATAAAAAGGCTCCCGATGAGCCTTTTTTTTATTCGGCAAAGAATAAGCTGGATTTTGGCCCTATACCTAATCATTTGCCTAAGCTTTCTCAAATAGAGTAAATAATGATTTTTAGGGTATATACTTTTAATTAAGTACGCCAGGTACGGGGGGCATAATATCGGTATAAAGGCCATTATATAAATTTTATAAGGAATATTACCAAGGTATATTTTTATTTAAATTTATTTTTCTAATATTTTTATTAATATATTATTTTTCCAGGTTTATTAATATCTTCCAATATTTCCAGAAGATTTGGAAATTATTATTATTCGGCCCAAAAACTACCAGGAAAATCCCCACTTTGCTGATCAGCATAGGGGGGAATTTAAGGTTAGAAAATCAAGGATTAAGGTATTTATTCTTTCCGTATTTATTCCTTTTCTTATTTATTTTTAATTATTTATTAATTTATTATACAGACCTGGCTGCTTTATTTAAAGCAAAACCATCCTGGTTATAAGGATATCGATATTTCCTTATAAGTAATATAAAAGTTACCAGATAATGGGAATATTTTCGATTAAATCCTTATTATTATTAGTAATACTGTTTCTACTAATAATTTAACCATTAAGGATAAAAAGCAGTTTATAAATAACCCATTTATTATAAGCGTTCTTAATTTACAATTTAATAATCTGGAAATTAACCAATTATGGGCCGAAATTGGTTAATAATGCAATCAAAATAGGGCAAATATTAGCCTTATTAAGCTTTTAATACCTATATACCGGTTTACCCCTATTAATAAATATAATAAATCCCTAGTATTATTTAATAATACTTTTCCCTACTTATTTCCCACAGGCCAGGCCGATTTTAATACCCCACGGTATTATTTTATTAAATTGCAGGATTATTTAATCCATATTATACGATATTATAATAAACGGTATAAATTCCCCTTTTTTTCATTATTTTTATTTATTATTAATTAATTATTTAAATTTGCCCAATATCTTATTTTTTGCTTTATGGCCAATAATATGGTTATAAGGCAACAAATAAGGGGAAAATCGATATTTTATATTAATCGTACTAAGAATAATGCCTCTGCCAACTGGGATTTAAACCAAATTCGGCTGGCCTTTAAGGAAAATTCCCCTAAATTTCAGCACCTACAGGATTCTATTTTCCGCTTTTTAGCTTCTATTAAAGGCTCACGGCCTTACTGGACTTTTAAAAGAGCGGAATTACAGGCCATGGTACGCTATATTAGCTGCCCTAATTTATTTATAATATTTAGCGCTACCGATATTCATTGGGATTCTTTTTTTCGCTTTTTCCCTTAGTATAATGAATGGAAAAATGCTTATAGGGCACAGAAATTCCGTCTAATAAGGCGAATATTATATAATAACCCCCATATAGCCGCCTACTATTTTCATGCCCGTTTTACGGCTTTTATGGAACATTTCCTTAAGCCTAAATTGGAATGGTTGATTATTAAACCCGGTAAGTAATTATTTTATTTCTTTATTATTTTATTTCTTTATTATTTTATTTCTTTATTATTTTATTTCTTTATTTCTTTTTCTTTTTTTATACTAATTATTAATAGGTATAAATGGCAATCACATGGATCACCGCATTTATATGGATTTATTTGGCTCGAACCTTCTCCCAATAGGCCCCCTAATAATTTATCTATACCCGAAACCCGATAAGCCCTTGCAGATTATTGGGGGGCCTATATCGAAGCCATAAATCCATTTAATCGCTATTTACAGGACCTTTCTGCTTTTCCAGAGGTCCTTTGCCAGCCGTTTTACCCTAAAAATTAAACTTTTTTAACCTTGGCTTAAATTATTAATAAAGTTTAGGTGTATAAATGCTTTTAAGAGTATTACTTTAGGAAAAATCGCCGTACTGGGGAAAAAATATGCCGTTTTTATTTCCCCCGGAATTATCATAATTCCCCTATATTTATTAAGGATATAAATCCTGATGTTTATATATTTGCAGCGAAAAGAAACGATTAAAATCTTAACCAATTTAATCGTTTTATTTCTTTAGTATGGCTGGCAAACACGGATATTTCCGTTTATGGTAATATTAATAATATTATTAATTATATGGCCAAATATCATTTTAAGGTAAAAACACAATTTATATTTTTTAGTAATATAATAAAAGCAGTATTACCACTAATAAATGCGAATAATCCACGCCTTTTTTTGATATAAAAAGCAATAAATCGCCTTATTATTAAAATCGATATATTAGGCCAAGAATTATAGTATTATATTTAAGGCCTGCCTTTAGCCCAAAGTTTTAAAAAAATTCTTATTATTATTTACCGCCCTTTGGAAACCCAATAAAAGCATTTTTATACTATTGGTGGGGAAATATTAGCTGGTAAAATTATATATAAGCGTTATTTTACTTATAAGGATATTACTAATATTTCTTGTTTAGAGTGGATTTTATATTGGGATTATAAAATATATCGATGCCGCCCTCGAGCCCGCCCAAGGGTCCCATTATATAAGCCATTATATAAAGGGGACCCGAACCATAAGGATTACCAGGATTTCTACCGTGTAAAGGTTAGTTATATTTCTTTTTCTATTTTTCTTTTCTGATTTTTTTTCTGATTTTTTTTCTGATTTTTTTTCTAATTTCTTTTTCCGATTTTTTTTTCCGATTTTCTTTTCTGATTTTTTTTTCTGATTTTCTTTTCCGATTTTCTTTTCCGATTTATTTCCGATTTTCTTTTCCGATTTTCTTTTCGGTTTTTTTTTTTTGCTTTTGCTTTTAATTAAAACCTGCCACTAATTATATTATTATAGTTACTTTTATACCATCCATTCTCCTTTAAAGATGCCTTACTTAAGGTTAATAACCATACCTTTAAATTATATTCTTTGGCTTATTTATTTTACCTAAATAATTATAATTATCCGGATAATTATTATGGTAATTTGATTTAGCCTAAAATAATCGATGAATTTCTTAACCAGGAAATTATTGGGGAGGACTTAATTAATTTATGGCAGGCCTTAGTTAATTAGCTTTTAGGCCAGCCTAAAACTGACCTGGAACATGGGTTAAGGCCCTATAATTTAAACTTTAATTGGTTACCATATATGGGAACATTTCCCATTATAGGTATTAATTATTAGAAAAATAAGAAATCCTAATACCCCGAATTTAATAATTTTATTAATATATTTCCTATGGTAATTAAATTAATATTAAACCTATATTAATACCAGGTTTATAATTTAATTATACTTCAATATTAGGATATTATTTTTAATATTAATAATAAGTAATTATTAAGTAATATTAAGAGGGAAGGTGAAAGTGGGAAATTTTATTTAATTAAAGTTTTATCCAGCCATTTATTATAAAAGGCTGAAAAATATGGGTATTTTGATTTAATTTTTCGTGCCGCCCCTATTGGTATTATAATATATAAAATTAATGGTTAAATTATTTATGGCCTTTTTTGCCTGCCTATAAAGGGGAAATTTAATAAATGATTAAATAATGCCCTTTTTACCTTATAAGCTTTATTTAAAAATACTCATTTTTTAATTTTAGATAAAAAATTTATAATAGGGTTAAAAATATTAGGTATAATTAATTCTAGGATCCGTGAAATTATACCATTGTTTAAGGATAAATTTTTATAACGGATTAAACTATTTATTATTAGGTGATTTCGCCTAATTACCCCTAATCCTTTAAAAATCTTTATATTTTTCGGATATATTATCCAATCCTTTGGAAATTATAGGCCGTAATTTATATTTAGCGTTTAATACGATTATTAAACTTATTATAATTATAAGGTAATAGGGGGATTTATAGGCAGGTTTTAGGGCTGCCTTAAATTATTTACGGACCCCTTAATTTATTACCCAAATAAATTGGCGGTTATTAAATAGCCGGGCTGCCTATAATTATAATGGGCTTATTACCGATTTTTCCAATACCTTAAGAATTTATATTATAATAAATTCCGTTAAGGAATATTATAGCGGTGCCGGAGGTATCCCCCGCTGCATTTGTACCAAAGACCGGCGCCCGGCGCGATTGCTTAAATAATTAGTTTAAAGCCCTAAAATAATCCTGTATAGGATTATATAAAAAGCCAGAAGGACCCCCGGAATTTATGGGATTTTTAGGAGGGCAATAAACCATGGCGGTAAAAACTTAGTTATAAAAATATAATTATTATTTAATATATTATATTTTCCCCCAAATATTATATTATCGTTTAGGAATAATCCTGTACAGGATTATTTTATATTTTTTAAAATATTGCCGCTTTTAAATAGGTAACTGGAGGTTTAACTAAACCAAATAGCTTGGTTTTAAATACCGATTATATAACGAGATTATTAAACCTGCTCCCCGTTATATTTTTTAAAGGTTTAACCAGGATTTACGAATTTAAGTTTTGGTAATAAGCCTGCGTTTTTTAGGATTAAAATTTAAGGAATTCCTTTATTATTCTTTCCCTTTAATTAATTTAAATTAATAATTATAATTAGGGAATAATATTATACGGAATTATATTAATAAATATAAGTAGAAATCCGCGGAAATTATTATATTAAGGTGGAAAAACCCTTTTACGGTATACCGATAAGGAATTTATAATATTTATATTATAAAAAGCGGAAACGGATACCTATATTATAATAAAGTTAAAAACCGACCAGTCCGCTATATTATAAAAACTTAAAAAATCGCGTAAATTATATTTTTTAAAGGGGGCAGTCTTTTTCCCACGGTAATAAAAGCGTAATATCCGGTTAAGAATTAATTACCCCTAGGATAAAATAAGCACGATAAATTAAGGGTAATAATAAATAAGGCTGGGCAAACCTATATAATATACGGAGTTTAAAAGCCTTTCGGAACCTAATCACCTATATTTTAAATAATTTATTATTACGAAAAAACCAAAAAACACGTTTTCGAAAAGAAAAAATAATGCGGAAGCTTTACGGTACCATGGGATTACCCTGGTAATATTATAAACTTATAAGGGTTAAAATTAAATAATGGGAATTTAATTCCGGAATGGGCCCGGTACCGGTTAAAAACGCGTATATAATTATAATGGGAAGGCTAAAAAAGGATTAGGCTTCGAGTGCTAAATAAAGCTGTACACCTTTATTATACCCCTATAAGCAAAATAATAAAGGTTAATAAATAATTAAACCCCTACTGTATTACGGAAGTCCGGCGTAAAATTAAGGCGCAATATAATAAGAAAAGCCTTTATTTGCTCGGCTATAAAAGGAGTAAAGGAAGGGATTATTAAAAATATTAATGCGTATAAAAAAAAGCAGGATTACAGTCCTACTTTTAAATAAAAGGAACATTTTTATAAGCCCAGCTTAAGTTTCGAGGGCATTACGGTTATAAAGAATCTTAAAGGTTATATAACGGAGGGGCGATTTGCGCAATTCCGGTTAAACTTAAAATAAAGGGGAAAATAATAGGAATACCCTTATATTATTAAAAGAAATTTTAAGGAAAAAGAATAATTAAGGCTGGTTAAAATTACCGCAAAAGCTTAAGGGCTAAATAAGGCGCCTTTAAATTGGCCCGTATTATAACCCTACCTACGGTTATAAAAAAGATCCTAAAAGCTATATGGCGGAGGGATAATTTATATAATTCCGGTTAAAGGGATAATAATATTAAGGTGGAAATTACAAAGGTATTTTAAACCGATTTGGGAAAAAGTAGGCAAAATTAAATAATATTAGTATTTTATTTATAGGCAGAAGGAAATATATAATAATCGGGCTTAATTTATAAGGGCTTATTACGGTTATAACGGATTTTAAAAAACTGCGTGGCGGAAGGATAATTCGTATAATCCCGGCTAAAATCCCGTAAATAAAAAATAAGAATTATGGAGTACTTTTACCGCTCCTTAAAGGGTATAAGAAAAAGGAAGGATTAAAGCCACCAAGCGCTTTAAAAATATAAAGGAAAATAAATACCGGTTTTTATAATTATTAAATCGTTCTTTAAATAAAGGCCTAACCCCCACCGTTTCCTAAATTAAACTTTATTTTTTATTATTAATATTAAACCCCGTGCCCAATTTAACGAATACCAGGGGAAATATCCCTTAAAGGGTTTAAAAAAATATTAATCGCCCGTTCAAATTAAGGTCGATCCCCTTTTAAGGAATTTAATATAAGGGTAATCCTGTATAGGCCTTATTAGAAAAAAGGAAAAAGAGATTTTAAAAATTAAATTTATTTAAAAAAAGTTTAGGGGTCTCACGTTTTATTATAATCGGACCGTAATTAAAGGAAAACGTGGCGATTATAATAATTTATAAATTATAAACGCCAAACTTTTAGGCTCCCACCCATAAAACCATGGTTAATTCCCCACCCCCTCCGAGGGCGCCCAATCTCCTTTACCCAAAAAAACGGCCAAAGGGGGGAATAAATATACGGTAAGGAAATTATGGAAGGTTTAAAGTTTAGAAAAAGGTAAGGCGAGGCCTTTTAGCCTAAACAAATTAGCCAATATTACGCCCGGCCTTATAAAAAGCCGGCAAATTAATAATTATTAGAAGCGGACTAATTGGTAATAAGGGGTAAGGCGATTAAGGAGAACGGTAAAGCGGTATATTTATAAAGCCTAAAATCTCTTAACGCGAGGCGCGGAATGCGAGGGATAGAACCTATTAGGGCCCCGGAAAAATAGCATTAATACCCGGAAAGAATGGGAAGGTAATTACCAAGGAAATTATATAGGTTCCCTGCTTCGAATTATAAAAATCCCACGATTACGCTTAAAAGGTTTAAAAAGTATTACCACCACCATTATTTTTAATTTTAAGGGACCGTTTATAATTCTTTAAACTTAGGGTTAAGGAAAAATAATCCTGTACTGCATTACCCTTTTAAAACCTATTTAAATCCTAACTTTTATAATCTTTTTTATTTTTTATAAATTATTTTATTTTTTAAAAAATTATTCCATTATTTAAATTTATTTTATTATATTTTTAAGGTAAGGCGCGGCAAAGGCTTTTTTACCAAAATATTATTACGGTAAAGGAAGGCAAAAAATGCCTTATAAATAGGCCTTAGGCCTAAGAACGATTTTCGAAAATAAAAACACCCGAAAGCGCTAATAAAGCTTAAACCTTACCATGTAAATAAGGAGCCGAGCGATTGCCTTTTAATCCTCCCTCGTTTAAAATCCCGCTATTAAGAACTTTTATTATACCAATGCCCTGAATAAAATATAATACGAATATTTTTTTAATATTTTAAGGAATAAAACGAATATTATCCCCCGGCCAATTTATAAAAATAATATTTAATATTGGTTAATATAATATTTATAAAATAAACCAATATATTATGGTCCGATTACCGTTACCGCTTCTTAGTATATAAAGAAGCGTAATATTAAAGGGAAATAATATTTCCCAATATACGTATTAATTAAATTAAATATTTAAGCAGGTAATATTTATAAATAATGCGTAAAAAATTAATTATATTATATAATATTATATTAATATTTACGCCGAACCAGTCGAATCGCTTATTATAGGAAAAATATAAATTAAAACGAAAAAGGCCTTAAAAACGGAATTTATAAATAGGGATACCTTTTAAAAAGGCCGTAATATGGTAAACCTGGAGCGCTTCGCCTATTAAAACTGGCCTATAAAAAATATTAATTAATAATAATTATATATTACGGGGTAAAAACGCCGGCTCGTTTAATATAAGAAAAACTATACGGGTTATATTAATAATATTATTTTATCGAACGCATTCCTAAACGCCTTTAATAATATATCGTGGGCTTAATTATATAATTTAATAGGGATTATAAATAACGACTTATACCTCGGAATTTATAAGGAACTCCTCCAAAAGCTTAAAATGTTCCTGGATTAGCGTAAGAAAATAATAAAGCTGTTCGGAAATAAGTTTTAATAAAAAGAAAAAGGGACCACCGCCCGCGTTAAAAAAGCCACGCGTAATCCCATCGACCCTTAGTTTTAATAAACTAATTAATACGATTTGGCCAAAATGGCCTAAAGAAATTAAACCGACCCCCGCGATTTGCCGCCCGCGCTTCGACCACGAAAAAGCGATAAAGTACCTATTAGTTAATTAATCCTGCCTAAAGTAATTAAATAAAACCTAATTAAAAAGCTAAATATTTTAAGCGTGGTTAATATATATGCGTTATTAAATTAAAAAATAGGCGAAAAAGTGAAATTAGTGTTAAATAATGGCAGAATTAGGGAAAATAAGCCCTAATATGAAAACCATTATAGGTATAATCCTAATTAAACCTATTAAATTAAACGGGATTATATATAAGAATTCCATTACGTTTAGGCCAAATTCCCCCAGGAAATTAATATAATCCCTTTGGAAATTTTAAAGGTATAAGTATTCCTTATATTAATAACCAGTTTTAATAAAAGGCCCCAATATTAAACCAAGGTAATAAAATATTATTGATATTTAAAAAATAATTATATATTATATAATTATTTATAGGACGTTTAAGATTAAATTAACGGAATCCTTTATAAATACCCCTTTTATTAAATACCAAAATAGGATTTTAAAAAAAACGAATATAATACCTGGCCTATTAAAACGTTTAATAATATAATTACGGAAAAAGTATTAATAAGAATAATATTCCTACAGTATTATAAATAAAAAAAGGTGTTTAAGGATTAATACGATCGGGTATAAAAGGCCTAAAATATAATTATAAAAAACCCCTGGTTTTTAAAAAATACGCCTGGCCTAATTAATAAAAAGGACCAGGTACTTTAAATATACCAATTATAAATAAACCTAACCAATAAGGTTTATAAAATCCCCAAAAATAATAATATTTAAAATAATTAATTATTTATTATAATAAAAGGTAAGGTAGCAGCGGTTAAAAAATACTTATGGGAAAATTAGGAGAATATAAAAGCGGAAATAATAATAAAAACCCTTATTATTAATATTTATAATAAAATAATACAATCGGTTTTTAATTATAATTAGGAAAAAATTAAAAAAGAATAAGGCAGGCCCTTAAAAAAAGCAAGAGTGGAAGATAAGGTTAAAGCGGTTAGGGAAAAAAAAAGCGCTAAAAAAAAAAAAAAGAATCCTTGCCACGAAGAAATATTAGGCGTAATAAAGGAAAAAATAAAACGTAATATATAGGAGAAAAAAAAGGCGCCCTTAAATAATAAGCATAAGGACCCCCTAAAGTTTATAAACCTAGTTTTTTAAAAGGTAATGGAAAAATAATTCGTAAAGATTATAAAAAGGCCTTATGGATTAATAATTACGGAGGTATTATAAATATTATAACCCATAAGGATAATTTTATAGGAAAAATTAATAGGCAAAATAAAAGTAAAGGAAATTATTAATAAAATTATTTATAAGGGTAAAAAGCCAAAAAAATACCGATAGGTAATCCTAAATAGGCCTAATATTTACCAGGTGATTAAAATAAAAACACGTTTTATTAATAATATATCCCTAAAGGAATTAAAGTTTATAAACCTTATATATATTTAATCATATTAATAATATAAGCGTATAAACTTTAGGTTCCTATTTATAAGCCTACCAAAAGGCTTAAAAGCGGTAATATTAAAGGGAGGAAAAGTAATCTTTTATTTAATTAATATTCCTAACCTATTAATATTAATCCCCTTAATAATCCCCTTTTTCCTTTATCCGAGCCCGTGCTTATTAATACGTATAGGAGGGCCAAAAAATAGGCTGGCTAGGGCTATTATAAATATAAGCGCAAAAGCCAATATTTTAAAATAAACTTACGCTTAAGAATACGGTTTTAAGGCTTACCAGGCATAAGTTGCGTTTTTCGATTATAATGGCCAAAAAACCAATTTAGCCTTAATTATATAATAATAGGTGCATATTTTTTTAAAACCTAAACGTATTATGTAAATTTTTTCGTGTTAAAAAAAGATCGAAAAGGGGCGCCAAAAGTAATATTAAGAATACGTTTTATTATAATAACGGGGTAAAAATAACGCTATAATAAAAAACGCAATATATTAATCGGGGAGCTCGAAATAAAAAAAAATAATTATATTATTATTATTATAAACCTAACCCTAAAAAAAGAATATAAAAAAATACTCCGTAATATTTATTTTTAAGGAATAAAGGTTTTTAGGAAAATATAAGAAGCCCTTATAATTTAATTAATAAAAAAAAAAAACCAGTATAGGATTAGGGAAACCCCGTACTGGTAAAATCGAAATCCCTGCCTCTATAATAAAAGTTTTAAATTCGAATAATAAAAAAATAATAAATTAACTTTTTATAAAAGAAATTAAGCGCCTTATAAAACAGTTTAAGGATAATATACCTATGGAGGGGTATATTAATGGGCCGTAAAAAAGGGAGAATCTTTTAAATAAAGAGATTTGGACCGGAAAACCAAATATAAAGGTTGCCCTTTACCAGTTAAAAGGGTAAGGGCGCAGGAAGCCTTATAATTACCCACGGAACCCTAATTCTAAAAAAGAAATTACCAGGAAAAGGTTGGACATTTTCCCAGGAAAATATTATAAGGATAACGATCGGGAATTGCGAAATAATAAAAAAGGAATACGAGACTTTATTATTAATAAAATCCTAAGCGTTAGCGAAGCCCAGGAGGCATTTCCCCTTAATAATATTAATATTATTAATATCTTTACTATATATAAGCGTATGGCGGATAAAATAAAGCCCGTGGATGTTTAAATAAGGTATAAAACGGCCCCCATAAACCCGGACTGGTATAAGAAAAAATGGGAAATAAATAAGCCATTAAAAGAAGATTATAATAATATTAAATAAAGCGAATACGTTTGCCTATAATTATATAAGATAAGGTGCAGCGGTATTAGGCTTATATTAAAAAAAAAGAATAAAATTTTAAAATCCCTTGGGAAATTATAAGGGGAAAAATAAAGGATATTTATAAATATGCTTATAAATAAAAAATAAACATTGGTATGGTCCTGGGAATATTTAGGTAAAATTAACCTTAATATAACCCCTCCCCAAAAGATTAATACGGTACTTTATATAGGGTGGCAAATTAAAAGTATTATTATTCCTAAGGTATTAATAACGGTGGTAATCGAAATGCTCGAAAAATAAAAAAAAAAGGGGGTGATTAAGCTAAGCCAAGCGGTGTACCGTAACCCCTGGTTCCTAATTAAAAAAAAAAAATGGAAAGTACCGCTTAATTAATTTAACGGAAAGGCTTAATTCGATTATAATTTATAATGCTTTTATGCCTTTAATTACCGATAAATTTATAAAAAATATAGCCTATTACCAGTTTATTTTACTCCTGGATTTTTACTCCGAATATAACCAAATGGTGCTTGATCCAAAATCCCGAGATTTTATTACCTTTATAATATTCGCCGGCCTATTTAAAATAACCACGCTTCCGTAAAAAGGAACGAATAATATTGCTTAATTTTATAGGATCATTTTTATTATTTTTTTAGGTTTTATTCTAATAATATACAGGACATTTATTAATAATATTACGGTTAAAGGTCCTATTATTATATATAATAGGCAAAAACTTTACCCAGGGGTACGGTAATATATGGCCGAATATATTAAAAACTTGGATTAAATATTATTACGGAATAAACTGGCCGGGACCATAATCTTTATAATTAAATCCAAATAATACCAAAAATTAGCCGTAATAATAGGTTTTATATACGGAATAAATGGCCGTAATCCTAAATAAGCCAAGATTATTAAAATTAAAAAGTGGACGGTTTTTAAAAATATATTAAATATTAAAAGATTTATTAGTATAATGGTCTTTTACCGAATATTTATTAAGAATTTTATTTATATTACCAAACCCTTATACGAATTTACCCGTATAAGGGCGTAGTTTATTAGGGAGAAAAAGTATATAAAAATAACGGAGATCCTTAAATAAGCCTTATTATTACCCCTAATTTTAATTAAAATTAATTATTCCCCGAAAATAGGGCATATTATTATTAAAATAAATGTATTAAAAACCGGATGGGAAATATAAATCGGCTAAAAAAGGGAAGGAAAGGTTTTAATGGTAAGGTACGAGTTTGGTTATTAAAAAAAAGCCAAAGGAATATACCATTCGGCTAAGCTGGAATATAAAAGGCTACTTATAATTTTAAAACGATTACGAAATTACTTATACGGCGCGCATTTTACCCTTAGGATAAATACGGTAATTCGATTTTAGCGTAAAGTATATATTAGGAAATAAAAACATTATGGTAAACGTATTATTATAAAAACCCCCAGGACCCTTAAACGAGAAAAATAATAAACTGGAGGAAAATATCGAAGATTTTATTAATACGTAATTATATATATTTAGGGCTGTATAAAATTAGAGGGATATTGAAATTCGGGAGGAAAAATATGGAGCGATAAATCCCGAAAAATAATGTATTTCCTTATTATTTTAAAAAAACCGAGCGATATTTTTTATAAATTATTCCTCCGTTAAAAAAAAAAGGCTTTAAATTATTTAATAAAAGACCAAAAGCTTTGGCGTAAAACCTTAAGGGGTAAATTATAATTATAATTGGTGGTCGATAATAACCAAACCCGGAAATATATTATTTAAAATAATTATATTTATAAAGGGTATAAAAAACGGAACGCCATATTTAGTTTTATTATTTAATATTATTATTAAAAAGAATAATAAAAGTAGGTATAGGAGGTATTAAAAACCTGCCTAATTTATTAAAAGCGAAACCCTTAAAAGCTTAAAATATTATTAAAGATTTTTAATTCTATTTTAATCCCCTTTTTAAAAATTTGGCTTAATATTTTTTAAATACCACCAAAAAAAGGGTATATTTATATTATATAGGCCAAATATAATTTAATAGGATAGATTAAAAGGCGACTATTATAAAAAACCACCGTAGGGCAAATGGCCAATTTCGTTTAGTAAAATATAATTTATAAATATGAAATATATGGGAAATTAATAATTAATAAAGGATTAAAAAACCGAGGGTTTTTGAATAAGCTTATAAAATAAATAGGCCTGGCCAAAATTACGGTATCGGCGTATAATTTATAATCGTAAGGGGGAATAAAACACCACCATTTAAGTACCAGGGACGTATTATTAAAATTAGGCGGCAGCTGGGTTAATACGTACCCAGGGGTATTAATGGCGTAAAGAATTATAATAAACCAAATTATAAAGTTCTCCCTATACGCGTTATTATACGGTTAAAAAATGGTTACCCTTATTAAAATGGCGCTCTTTATTTAAAGAATAATTAATTAAAAAGATAATATACCGTACGCGGATTTTTTGGCGGAAAGGAGCCGGGCAATAAAACGAAAAGAAATAAACTTGGTAAAGGCAGCCCAAATCCTATAACGGAATAAGGAAATTAGGGCCAAGTATATGAATAAAAAAAATAACGGGAAAATAAGGAAAATCCCATTAAAAAAAGGGGATTTAATATTGCGATGGATACCAGTTATAAGGGTTAAAAGTATAAAGGATAAGTAAAACCCTTAATAAATAAGACCTTATATTATTTATAAGCTTTCGAATAAAGAAAGAACGGTATAATTTAAAAAGCCCTATAAAAAAAGCCCTTTCTTTAAACGCATAATCGGGAATAATAAAATTAAAAAATTTGTTTAAAAAAATGGATAGTAAAGTAAGCCGGCAGGAATTAATAATAATACCTGGAAAAAATGGGAACCTTATTTAAAATGGAATAATAAATTAGGAAAGGATTATATAAGATTAAATAATAAAAAAAATGGCTCGGAAAACCATATTAGGGATAATATATTAAAGAATTTAGGTAAAAACTAACGCCGAACGGTAATATTTTATAATAATAATTAAAAAAAAGAAAATAATTTAACCGAATATATTATTATAATATTACGGCTAAAAAAACCACGTAATATAAAAAAATTAAAAAACGAAAAGCGGGAATCGGGAAAAATACCTTTTTTAAAAATAATAAAAAAAGTATAATTTTAAATCCTAATAATAATTATAAAAAAATTCGGTAATATTCCTTTTATAAAGGAATAAAATTATATAATATTACGAAACCTTTAAAGGAATTACCATATAAAGAAAAATTCCCCTTTTTTTATATTCCCTTCCTTATATAATAATAAACCCTAACCAGTTTAAAACTAAATATTATAAAAAGACCTCATAAAAACTATATACTTAAAGTTTTATTAATAGCCCAAGGTATATATATATATATAAAAAAAAAACCATATCCCCTTATTTAAAAGTTTAAAAAAAAATGGTTTTACGCTTTTTTTTTCCCGTTCTTATATTATACCAAATGGCCTTATTTTAAATTATTTATAAATAATAATTAAAAATAATTTCTTAATTTTAAGAAAAAATTACCCGTTTAAATTTTAATTTATTTATTTAATTTACGGAAAAAAAAGGGCGGGATCCTTATTTAAAGGGTTATACGTAAAAGTAAAAATTCCTTTATGGGAAAAACTTAATTTCTTATATTAAAGGACGCCATTGGATAGTTTTATATAATATAATTTTTATTCTAATAATAGCGAAAAGATTAATCGCGGGACGAAGAAATTATGGTTTAATTTTAAAAAATTTATAATATTTCTTATTCCTTGCGAGAGCGTAAACCCTCGTAATAAGCAAAAGCCTAAAAGGCCGCCGCGCCATTACCGCTATTTCCTTTAAAAGCTTTACCTCGGCCACCCCCTCGATTATAAACGCCAAAAGAATTAAACCCTTATACCGGCTGCATAAAAGGCCTAATTAGGCCGGGAATATTTTTAGCCCCCAAATTTAAAACGTTTATAATTTTTAAAAAATTAAGGCCGCCGAAAATAATTTCGAAATAATCCTTTTAATATTTAATATTTTATTCCCATACTATATTGCTAAATAGTTTTTCGATACGGAATTTTTTATAAGGGGTATAATTATTATAAAAAGGATCGGAGTTCGAAATTAATATATATATTTTTAAGGCCTTTATTTTCGATTATATAAACCTCGCCAAACTAAAGGTAATTACCACACCTATCCCCGGCGTACCTAAAAACGGAAATATATTTAAAAAAGGGGAATATATAATAAATAAAAATATTAAATTTTTAACCTTAAAAATAACTCGCCCACCCAAAGGTATAATACTTATAAGGGTTTTTATTTACCATACCCTTAAATTATACGGCCAATACTTATTAATAATAAAAATAAAGGGAAAAATATAAACCATTTATAATTTACCTTAAAAAGCCTTCATATAAAATGGGAATAATAATAGGCCAATTAATCCTTTTATATAATATACGGGCCAGGCTGGTGGTCTTAAAAAGGGTCTTAAACATATCCAGATTAATATATATGGCCATATAAATATAATTTAAAGGAGGGTCCCTAAATAGGCCAAACTGGAAATAACGAAGGATATTTTAAAAAAGCAATAATAATTAATCCTGTTTAGCCCTAAAAGGCAAAAATAAAAAGGGTATAAAAATAAAACAAACCTTATAAACGAAATTGAAAACCGGCTTAAACCGGGTCCTTTTAATAAGGCTTAAGGACAGCCTCGGCGGAAAAATGCCAAGTTAAAAGGCCTAAACGGCATTATATTTAAAAGGCATTTTAATTTTAAAAACCGCAACCGTGCGCTAAGGTGGTTAATTTAAAGGGATTAAATTAAAGGAAAAGGTAAAAAAGGACCTCCTAAATAAACTTTAAAAATAAAGGCCCGGGCTGGTTTATTATATAAGGTTAAATTAACGAAAGGTATAAGGCAATAGGGGAGAAAAAGGGAGCCGAGTAAAACCGCTGGAATTAATAATTAAATCCTAAAGTACCCGATCGATGCGGCCTTACGGCCTAACCGGCGAAGAAAAAGGAGTAGAAATAATTACCAGGGAAATTAAAATTAAATAGCCCTGTATAAAGCTAATAATTTGGAAAAAATATACCTGGAGAAGGGCTTTGGGTAATAATAAAAGTGGTATTAATTAAAAGGGCCGCCTAACTATAAGTAAAATGCTTAATAATCCGAATGCGGTTCCTTATAATATAAGCCCCGGGCCCTTTTATAAAAAAAGGAGAAATGCGAGGGCAAGGAAAAATAAAGGTTATATAATAAGGTGCAGGAAAAGGAAAAGGCTGGCTTATAAATATAATAGGTTTAAAAAAAACCAAAAGGCCTGCTGGCCGCTGGTAAACGCCGAATAAAAGCCAAAAGATTAGGAAGCCCTTTATAAGCCTTTTTATTATTACTCTGGTTTAAATGGAATATATTTTAAAAGGATTAAAAAATAAATTAAAGAAAGGGGGTAATAAAGGGAGCGGGTGTTTAAGGGAAAAAGGGCTCGGAGAAAGGGAAAAAAGCGAGGAATATATAGAAAAAAGAGCATTATAAGGAGAAAAAAAGCACCGATAAAAAATATATAAAAGGAAGGATTATCGGAGGTATAAGAGAAAAAAAAGGGAAAGAAATTAGGCCAAAATATTTATATAATTATCCGATTAAAAATGGGAGGCCCGTTAATAATTATAAAAATTATAAGAATTATAAAGGTAATAGGGTAAAAAAGTAATAATGGGAACGCTTAAAGAAATACCTGTTTACTTAAAAAAATACCACCGTTTATTTAAAACCCGCCAGCATATTTAAGCCTTTTAAGTATAAATACCCCCTTTTTTCCCCCCATATTTCCTCGATTTCTTTTAATTATATTATCTTCCAATCTTAAATTTTTATAATATAATCCTGCTTAATTTATTTTCCATTTTAATTTAATTCCTTATTTTTAAATTCCCTTGCCCTTTAAAAGCTTATATTACCTTTAACCTAACCCCCGGTATTTAATACCTCTTTAACCCTTTTAACCTAAAAACTTTAATCCAAGCACGCCTTTTATTTTTTATTATTACCTAATAAAGCGAAAAAGCCCTAAGTAATATTATTTTAATAATAAAAGATTATACCTTTAAAGGGTTAAGGTTAAAAAATAAAACCAATGTTTAAATACTTAAATATTAATCGGAGTTCTTATTTAAATTATTCCGAAAGGTGATTTTTTATACGAAAACCCTTATTAAACCTTAGCGTTTATACAGAAACCAGGCCCGCTAGGGAGGGCTAATCCCCTTATATATTTTATATATAAATAACCTAAAGCTTAAAAAAATTACCTAAAAAAATATAAGCGTAATTATTAGGGATATATTTAACCGTATTAACCGTTATAAAAACAACCGTTTTTATTAATTGCTCCAAAGGCCTATTACCACCAAAGCGTTCTTTATAAATATTTAGGTATATATATATAATATTATTAAATTATTAAAATACGATTAACCTTTTTTCTATTAATAATTAATTACCTATAAAGATTACCTCGAAATATATTACGGGGTAAATAATATTAAGTTTACGATTACGGATTTTAAACCTTTAAAGGGGCCTAAAAATATACCAATTATTAAAAACCAGGCAGCCTTTATAATTTCCCTATAATACCCGTTTTTTAAAAATTATAATTTATTTAATATAATAAAAATAAGGGTTAACCTTATAATAAAAGAATAAAAAAACCCGCGAATAATTTTTATTTAAAATTATTATAAGGGTATAATACTTATTATATTTATATTAAAAAATATAAAAGAGGATTTTAAAAGGTATATATAAAAGGTTTATATAAGGTTTTTGGTAATATTTTAAAATAAAACCAATAGGGGTATATTTAAAAAGTACGGCCTTTAATCTAAGGTCCTCCTTATAATAATTATCTTCGTATAAATTAACCCCTTTTACCGATCTTAATATTTTGTAATATTAAAAACGCTTAAAATTATAATTTATAAGTAAAAAATAATGTGGATCCATACGCGAATAAAAAGGGAGGTTTACGCTAATAAGAAGGCCTTTACATTTTAAAAATTAAAGGATAATGGAAAAAGGCTATGGTACCGCTTCCGAAAGCTAAAATTAGGCATAAGGGGAAAAAGGAAAAGGAATTATATATTATATTTTTTTGGGCTACCGCCTAATAATTATATAAGGTATTTTATAAATTAGGTAAAGGTATTTTATATAAATTATTTAAGGTTTATAATAGGCCCTAACCTATTAAAGAACCTTTTTAAAATAGGGTGGTTATAAAGGGAAATTAATATTATTACTTGGTATAAGGTTTTTTTATATATAATGGCGGAAGGCAACGATCCTTAAGGTTATTTAATTAATAATAAAAGGTGGTAAAGCCTAAATACGAATATAAATACTGCCGGAATGCGTTTTTATATATTTAATATTCGTATAGGCCTTAGACCTTTTTTAATACGCCCTAAGCTCCCTAATATTAGGGTAAATTCCATAATTTATAAAAAGGTAAACCCGTTTAATTTTTATATAAAAAACCAAAAGAATATAATGGAGTTAAAATTGGGAAATAATATGGATTCGAATTTTATTTATATAATTAATCCTGTATACCGAAGGCAAAGGGGCCAGGTGGCCTTGGAAAAAAAAAGGGGTAATAATTGCCCTCGTAAATCTTTTAAGGAAAAATATATATTACCGGAATAAAAGTTTAATTTATTAAAGCTATTTAAATTATTATTACGCACCCTTTCCCTTTTTTTTTTACCCTTTATACGCTTTATTATATATATATCCCCCGTTAATTAATAATCGCTGCCCTTATCCCCACCCTTAAAAATAACCTCGTTTTCCCCACGTATAACTTTTACCTTTAAACGATTATTATAACCTTAACTCCCTTTATATATTAATTAACGCTGGTGGGTATATAAAGGATAATATAGGCCGCTTTTTAATATTAAAATAAATAATAATTTCGAAATATTTAAAAAAAAAGGTTATTAAAAAGCCTTTATACCGTTTATTGGTAAAAAAAAGGGCCCACCGGCCGGAAAACCCCAGGTTTTATTTCGTTTAACGCCATTTACCCCGTCCCGGACCTAATATATAGCCTACCCATACCGAAAATTTCCCGGGGTGGGCTACTATTAAAAGGAATATTAAGTAAAAGGCTGCGAAAAAGGAGGAAAAAAAGGAAGCTCGAAAAAAGGAGGCGGCGAAAGCGAAAAATACGGCCTATAATATTAAGCATGGCCAGCGCCGCCGATTTAAAAGGATTAAAAGGGCTTTTTAAGCTTAATTGGCTTTTAATTATATAAAAAAGGGGGATAAATATTTCGTTTTTTATTTTATAAATCGTTTAAAGTAGGGCTTAAATGCCATTAATTAAAATAAACCCTCCGGGGAAAATAAAAATTGGGGCGTAATAAAATCCATAAAAATAAAACTGTATAGCCTTATTTAATTATAATAAAATAAAAAAGGGAACCCGTAATTATTATAAAAAAGTAATTAATAATATATAAAGGGCGAGGAAGCGGATAAATCGGTAATATTAATAAAAGCCAGGAAACTTTTTTTAAAGTTTTTCGGACCGCGGGGCGCGGTCTTTTATTATAAATTGGTAAAATATAATAATACCGGAGGTATTTCCCGTTATATTTATACTAAAGACCGGCGCCCGGCGCAATTATTTAAATAATTAATTTAAAGCCTTAAAATAATCCTGTACAGGATTATATAAAAAGCCAGGAGGGCCCCCGAGATTTATGGGACTTTTGGGAGGGTAATAAATCATGGCGGTAAAAACTTGGTTATAAAAATATAACTATTATTTAATATATTATATTTTCCCCCAAATATTATATTATCGTTTAGGAATAATCCTATATAGGACTATTCTATGTTTTCTGGAGTGTTGCCGCTCCTAAATAGGCAACTGGAGGTCTAACCAAACCAAACAGCTTAGTTTTAAACACCGACCATGCAGCGAGGTTATCAGACCTGCTCCCCGCTACAATATAATTCTGAAGTTTTATTAGGATTCTTATTAAATAATTATAATAATTTGGAAAAGATATTAGCCCTTATTTTATAGGTAAAAGTTATAGGGACTGGCTAAGGCCATGAATAAGGCTTAAATAAAAATATTGGTTTAGAATTTATATTATTATTAATTATTAGAGCTCGAGTAATATTTTTAAATAACCTTTGGGTTAAAAAGGGCTTGGTTAATGGAGCATTAGGGATAGTTGATTAAATTATGTAACCATTAAGTATTTCTTTTTTTTTTCTTTTTTCTTATTTATTTATTATTAAAAATTTCTTAAATAAAATCCCCCGCACAGATCCCCCTAATATGGTTTATATTATATTTGATAATTATTTAGGACCTGAATTATATTAAAATGCAAATAACCAGCCTATGGTACCTA
>JAKWBI020000569.1:0-30461 GCA_022664585.2 Zalerion maritima
CCTTTAACCGTAATATTATTAATAAATATCCTGTATATTATTAAAATAAAACCTAAAAGAATAATAAAAATAATCCTATAAAACTAAGCAATATTATTTGTTCCTTTTTACGGAAACGTGGTTATTTTAAACAGGCCGGCAAATATTATAAAGGTATTAAAATCTCGGGATTTTAAATCGAGCACCATTTAATTATATTCGGAATAGAAATTTAAAAGTAAAATAAACTAATAATAGGTTATATTTTTTATAAATTTATCGGTAATTAAAGGTATAAAAGCATTGTAAATTATAACCGAATTAAACCTTTCCGTTAAATTAATTAAGCGGTATTTCCCATCTTTTTTTTTAATTAAAAACCAGGGATTACGGTACGCCGCTTGGCTTGGCTTAATCACCCCCTTTTTTTTTTACTCCTCGAATATTTCGATTACCACCATTATTAATACCTTAGGAATAAAAATACTTTTAACCTACCACTTTATATAAGGTACCGTATCGATTTTTTGGGAAGGGATTATATTAAAATTAATTTTACCTAAATATTTCCAAAACCATACCAATGCTTATTTTTTATTTATAAATATATTTATAAATATTTTTTATTTTTCCCTTTATAATTCCCCGAGGGATTTTAAAATTTTATTCCTTTTTTTTAATATAAGCCTAATACCGTTATAACCTACCTTATATAATCGTGGGCAAATATATTCGCTTTATTTAATATTATTACGATCTTTTTTTAATGGTTTATTTTTTTCCCATTTTTTCTTATACCAGTCCGGGTTTACGGGGGCCGTTTTATACCCTACTTAAATATCCACGGGCTTTATTTTATCCGCCATACGCTTATATATAATAAAAATATTAATAATATTAGTATTATAAAAGGGAAATACCTCCTGGGCTCCGCCAACGCCTAGGATTTTATTAATAATAAAATCTCGTATTTTTTTATTATTATTTTGCAATTCCCGATCGTTACCCTTATAATACTCTTTTGGGAAAATGTCCAACCTTTTTTTAATTATTTTTCTTTTATAATTAGGGTTCCGTAAATAATCGTAAGGTTTTTTATACCCCTACCCCTTTAATTAATAAAGGGTAATCTTTATATTTAATTCTCCGGTTTAAATCTCTTTATTTAAAAGGTTCTCCCCTTCTTACGGCCCATTAATATACCCCTTTATAGGCATATTCTCCTTAAACTTTTTTATAAGGCGCTTAACTTCTTTTATAAAAAATTAGACTATTATTTCTTTATTATTCGAATCCAAAATTTCCATTATATAGGTAGGGATTTCGATTTTACCAGTACGGGGTTTCCCTAATCCTATACTGGTCTCTTTTTTTTTATTAATCGAATTATAAAAATTTTCTATATTTTTTTAAAAACCTTTATTCCCTGGGGATAAATATTACGGAGTATTTTTCCACGTTTTTTTTTTAGGGTTAGGTTTATAATAATAATAATATAATTATTCCCTCCTATTTCGAGCTCCCCGATTAATATATTACGCTTTTTATTATAATATTATTTCCACCCCATTATTATAATAAAAGGCATTCCCAATATTATTTTTGGCGCCCCTTTTTAATCTTTTTTTAATACGAAAAAATTCTGCGTAATATATTTAGGTTTTAAAAAAACGTGTACCCATTGCCGTATAATTAAGGCTAAATTAATCTTTTGGTTATTATAACCGGAAAATATAACTCGCGCTTAATAAGCCTTAAAGCCGTATTCCTGGGCGTAGGTTTATTTTAAAATATTGGCTTTCGCGCTTATATTTATAATAACCCTGGCCAGCCTATTTTTTAACCCTTTTATATATATTAATAAGCACGGGCTCGGGTAAAGGAAAAAATGGATTATTAAGGGGATTAATATTAATGGGTTAGGAATATTAACTGAATAGGAGATTACCTTTCCTTTTTTTAGTATTGCCGCTTTTAGGCCTCCTGGTAGGCTTATAAATAAAACCTTAAAATTTATACGCTCGTATTATTAATATAATTAAATATATATAAGGGTTATAAATTTTAATTCCTCCGGGGGTATATTATTAATAAAATATATTTTTATTTTAATCACCTAATAAATATTAGGCCTGTTTAAAATTACCTATCGGTATTCCTTTAACTTTTTACCCTTATAAATAATTTCGTTAATAATTTTCTCCACCCTTATTTTACCTGCCAGTTTTTCCTATAAGATTATTCTTATAAATTATAATATTTATAATACCTCCGTAATTATTAATCCGTAAAATCTTCTTATAATTTTTATAAATTATTTTTTTATTACCTTTTAAAAAATTAGGTCCGTAAACTTTAAGGGGTCCTTATGCTTATTACCTAAAGGCGCCTCTTTTTCCTTTTATATATTGCATTTTATTTTCTCCTTTATCGCGCCCAATACTTTTTCGTGGCCAAAATCCTTTTTTTTTTCTTTGGCGCCTTTTTTTTCCCTAACCGCTTTAATTTTATCTTCCACTCTTGCTTTTTTTAAAGGCCTGCCTTATTTTCTTTTAATTTTTTTCTAATTATAATTAAAAACCGATTACGCCGTTTTATTATAAATATTAATAATAAGGGTTTCCGCTATTATTTCCGCTTTTATATTCTTCTAATTTTCCCATAAATATTTTTTAACCGTTATTACCTTACCTTTTATTATAATAAATGGTTAATTATTTTAAACATTATTATTTTTAAGGATTTTATAAACCTTATTGATTAAATTTATTTATAATTAATATATTTAAAATACCTGGTCCTTTTTATTAATTAAACTAAGCGTATTTTTTAAAAACCAGGGGTTTTTTATAATTATATTTTAGGCCTTTTATACCCGATCGTACCAATCCTTAGGCACCTTTTTTTACTTATAATATTATAAAAATATTATTTTTATTAATACTCCTTTTATAATTATATTATTAAACATCTTAATAGGCCAGGTATTATATTCGCTTTTTTCGAAATCCCATCCTAATATTTAATAAAAGGGGTATTTATAAAGGATTCCGTTAATTCGATTTTAAATATCCCACAGGTAATTTTATAATATATGGTTATTTTTTAAACACCAATAATATTTTATTACCTTAGTTTAATATTAAGGCCTTTTATTAAAATTAATTATTAATATAAAAAGTGCTTATACCTTTAAAATTTCCAAAAGGGTTATATTAATTTCCTGGGGAAATTCGGCCTAAATATAATAAAGTCCCCGCGTATAATCCCGTTTAATTTAATAAATTTAATTAAAATTATACCCATGGTGGTTTTTATATTAAGGCTTATTTTCCTTAATTTTACCGTTATCCAATACCAGTTTTATTTTTTCGCCTATTTTTAGGTTTAATAATATATATATATTAATTATATTTAAAGTATTTAGTTTTTTAATTAGGTTTTATTTAATTGCTCTGGGCAGGATTAATCGGCTAATAGGTATTTTATTATTTTCTTGTGGTCGGAGCGCGGGCGGTAAATCGCGGGGGTCGGTTTAGTTCCTTTGGGCCATTTTGGTTAAATCGTATTGGTTGGCTTATTAAAATTAAGGGTTAATGGGGTTATACGTGGCTTCCTTAATGCGGGCGGTGGTCCCTTTTTCTTTTTATTAAAACTTATTTCCAAATAACTTTATTATTTTTTTACACTAATCCAGAAACGCTTTAAGCTTTTGGAGGAATTCCTTATAGGTTCCGAGGCATAGGTTATTATTTATAATCCCTATAGAATTATATAATTAAACCTATAATATATTATCGAAGGCGTTTAGGAACCCGTTCGATAAAATAATATTATTAATATAACCCGTATAATTCTTTTTATATCGAGTAAGCCGGCGTTTCTACCCCGTAATATATAACCATTATTAATTAATATTTTTCGTAAGCCAGTTTTAATAAATAAAGCGCTTTAAATTTATTATATTACGGCCTTTTTAAAAGGTATCCCTATTTGCGAATTTCGTTTTTAGGGCCTTTTTCGCTTTAACCCATATTTTTCCTATAACGAGCGATTCGACCGGTTCGGCATAAATATTAATATAATACTATATAATATAATTTATTTTTTATATATCGCTTATAAATATTACCTGTTTAAATATTCGATTTAATTAATACGTATATTAGGAAATATTATTTCCCTTAAATATTACGCTTCTTTATATACCAGGAAACGGTAATGGTAATCGGACAATAATATATTAATTTATTTTATAGGGATTATATTAACCAGTATTAAATATTATTTTTACGGATTGGCCGGGGGATGGCGTTTATTTTATCCTTTAAAATATTAAAAAAATATTCGTATTATATTTTGCCCGGGGCATTAGCGCAATAAAAATTCTTAATAATGGGATTTTAAATAAGGGAGGGTTAAAAGGCGATCGCTCGGCTCCTCGTTTGCGTAATAAGGTTTAAACTTCGTTAACGCTTTTGGGTATTTTTACTTTTAAAAATCGTTTTTAGGCCTAAGGTTTATTTATAAGGCGTTTTTTACCTTTTTTTACCGTAATAATATTATAGTAAAAAAGCCTTTACCGCGCCTTTCCTTAAAAATATAATATAATAAATTTAAATGGTGGAATGATTTTTTTAAAAAATAAAATAATTTATAAAAAATGGAAAAAATTATAAAAGTTAGGATTTAAACAGGTTTTAAAAGGATAATGCAATATAAAACTATTTTTCCTTAGCCCTAAGTTTGGAGAATTATAAACGGTCCCTTAAAATTAAGGATAATGGTGGTGGTAATGCTTTTTAGGCCTTTTAAACATAATCGTGGGATTTTTATAATTCGAAATAGGGAATTTATATAATCTCCTTAATAATTACCTTCCCATTTTCCGGGTATTAATATTATTTTTCCGGGGCCCTAATAAATCCTATTCCTCGCGTCCCGCGCCTTACACTAAAAGATCTTAGGCTTTATAAACATACCGCTTTACCGTTCTCCTTAATCGCCTTACCCCTTATTACCAATTAATTTACTCCTAATAATTATTAATTTGCCGGCTTTATATGGGGCCGGGCGTAATATTGGTTAGTTTATTTAGGCTAAAAGGCCTCGCCTTATCTTCCCCTAAGCTCCGGACCTTTTATAATTTCCTTACCGTATATTTATCCCCCCCCTTTGGCCGCTTTTTTAGGTAAAAAAAATTAGGCGCCCTTAAAGGGGGTGGGGAATTAATTATAATTCCATGGGTAAGAGCCTAAAAGTTTAGCGTTTATAATCCATGAATTATTATAATCGCTATATTTTCCTCTGGTTGCGGTCCGATTATAATAAACCGTGGGACCCCTAAACTTTTCTTAAATAAGTTTAATTTTCGAAATCTTTTTTTCCTTTTTTTTGGCAAAACCTATATAAAATTACCCTTATACCAGATTCCTTAAAAGGGGATCGACCTTAGTTTAAACGGGTAATTTATATTTTTTTAAACCCTTTAAGGGATATTTCCCCTGGTATCCGTAAAATCGGGCACGGGGTTTAATATTAATAATAAAAAGCAAAACTTAATTTAAGAAACGGTAAGGGTTAAGCCTTTATTCGAAAAACGATTTAATAATTATAAAAAACGGTATTTATTTTCCCCTATATTTTAAAACGCTTAATACTTTTAATCCTTTTTTCTTTTTATACCCTTTAAAAAACGGTAAAAATATTCCATAATTCCTGTTTTTTGCTTACGGGGTTTTAGCCGGGATTATACGAATTATCCTTCCGCTATATAACTTTTGGGATCTTTTATAACCGTAATAAACCCCCATAAATTAAGCCCGGTTATTATATACTTCCTCCTGTTTATAAATAAAATACTAATATTATTTAACTTTGCCTGCTTTTTTCCAAATCGGTTTAAAATACCTCCCTAATTTTTATTTTAATATTATTATTCCCTTAACCGGAATTATATAAATTATCCCTCCGCCACGCAGCTTTTAGGATCTTTTTTATAACCATAGGTAGGGTTATAATACGGGCCAGTTTTAAGGGCGCCTTATTTAGCCTTTAAACTTCCGCGGTAGCTTTAACCAGCCTTAATTATCCCTTTTCCTTAGAATTTCTTTTAATAATATAAGGGCATTTTTATTACTTTCCCCCTTATTTTAAGTTTAACCGGAATTATATAAATCGCCCTTCCGCCATGTAATTTTTGGGATCCTTTATAACCGTAATGCCCTCGGAGCTTAAACTGGGCTTATAAAAATATTCCTTTTATTTAAAAATAAAATTATAATCCTGCTTTTTTTTATACGCATTAATACTTTTAATAATCCCTTTTTTTATTCCTTTTATAATTAAATAAATAAAGGCTTTTTTATTATATTACGCCTTAATTTTACGCCGGACTTCCGTAATATAATGGGGGTTTAATTATTTATTAATTTTTATTATTTTGCTTATAAAGGTATAATAAAGGTGTATAGTTTTGCTTAATACTTAAAGCCTAATCCCTTTTTGGCCTTCCCACCGCGACCATATACGCGTTTTTAATCGGTACCGGGCCCATTTCGAAATCGAATTCCTATTATTTGGCTTTAATCCTTATAAATTTATAATATTACCAGGGTAATCCTATAACGCCGTAAAATTTCCGTATTATTTCTTTTTTTCGAGGATATATTCCCTGGTTTTTCCGTAATAATAAATCGTTTAAAGTATAGGTAATTAATTTTTAAAAGGCTTTTAAGCTTTGTTATATTATATAGGTTTGCCTAACTTTACCTATTATTACCCTTAATTTATTATACTCGCTTTATTCCAAGGGTAATTAATTCTTAACCGAATATTACGCTTTTACCACCGTGGGAAAAAAACTACCCCCCCTAAAAAATACAATTTACGCCATTTTTTAAATTTTTATAGTATAATATACTGGTCGGTTTTTAGCTTTATTATAATATAAGTATCCGTTTCCGCTTTTTATAATATAAATATTACGAACTTTTTACCGGTATACCGTAAAAGGGTTCTTCCACCTTAGCATAATAATTTCCGCGAATTCCTACTTATATTTATTAATATAATTCCGTATAGTATTATTTCTTAATTATAACCATTAACCTAAATTAATTAGGGGGAAAGAATAATAAAAAAATTCCTTAAATTTTAATCCTAAAAAACGCAGGCTCGTTATTAAAACTTAAATTTATAAATCCTGGTTAAACCTCCAGAAAATATAATAAAAAATAGGTCTAATAATCTCGCTATATGGTCGGTGTTTAAAATTAAACTATTTGGTTTAATTAAACCTCCAATTACCTATTTAAAAGCGGTAATACTTTAAAAAATATGGAATAATCCTATATAGGACTATTCCTAAATAATAATATAATATTTGGGGGAAAATATAATATATTAAATAATAGTTATATTTCTATGACCAAGTTTTTACCGCCATGGTTTATTGCCCTCCTAAAAGTCCCATAAATCCCGGGGGTCCTCCTGGCTTTTTATATAATCCTGTACAAAACTATTTTAAGGCTTTAAACTAATTATTTAAGCAATCGCGCCGGGCGCCGGTCTTTGGTACAAATGCAGCGGGGGATACCTCCGGCACCGCTACATTATTAAATCATTTAAAGCCTTCCTTTTTTAATAAAGGAATAATTTATAAAGAATATTACTCGGTTTTTTTAGGGTGATAAGGAAATACGCTATTTTTCGGGATTTATCGCTTTATACTTTTCCTCTTAAAATTTTAATATCCCTTTAATCCTGTACAATCTTAAATATATATAATTATATATTAATAAAATTTTCGATATTTTCCTTTAATTTATTATTTTTTTTATTTAAAGGTTTTGGGGGTTTTTATAATAATACGTTTACCATAATGTTTTTATTTTTTAATATATATTTTATATTAAAATTAAATTACCGTATTTATATAATTTATTTGGTAATAAGTACTCCGGGTAGGTTAATAGTATTATTATTAAATTAATATATTATATTAACCGTATTTATTTTAAGGGTAAAATACGCGCCGTATAAATAATTCCGTAATCATTTTCAAGCTATAAACAGCCCCTTACATTTTAGCTTGGCCGAATAATATATTCCTTCGGCTCTTTTTTAATAATTAAACTCGTACCTTATTATTAAAACCTTCCCTTCCCTTTTTTGGCCGATCCATACTCCCTATCCGGTTTTTAATACGTTTACTTTAATAATAATACGCCTTACCTTTGGGAAATAATTAATTTTAATTAAAACTGGGGGCAATAATAGGGCTTATTTAAGGATTTCCGTTATTTTTATATACTTCTCCTTTTAAATAAATTACGCCCCTATACGGATAAATTCGTATAAAGGTTTAATAATATAAATAAAATCCTTAATAAATATTCGGTACAAGACCACCATATTAATAAATCTTTTAATATTCGATGTATTTTTAAAAACCGTCCACTCCTTAATTTTAATAACCTTGGCCTATTTAGGATTACGGCCATTCGTTCCGTATATAAAACCTATTATTATAATTAATTTTTGGCATTATTTGGATTTAACCATAAAGATTATAATCCCGGCCAGTTTATTCCGTAATAATATTTAATTTGAATTCCTAATATATTCGGCCATATATTACCGTACCCCTGGGTAAATTTTTCGCCCATTATATATAATAATAAGACCTTTAACCGTAATATTATTAATAAGTATTTTGTATATTATTAAAATAAAACCTAAAAGAATAATGGAGATAATCTTATAAAACTAAGTAATATTATTCGTTCCTTCTTATAAAAGCGTGGTTATTTTAAATAGGCCGGCGAATATTATAAAGGTAATAAGATTTCGGGATTTTAAATTAAGCATTATTTAATTATATTCGGAGTAAAAATCCAGGAGTAAAATAAATTAATAATAGATTATATTCTTTATAAATTTATTGGTAATTGGAGGTATAAAAGTATTATAAGTTGTAATCGAATTAAGCCTTTCCGTTAAATTAATTAAATGGTATTTCTTATTTTTTTTAATTAAAAACCAGGGGTTACGGTACACCGTTTGGTTTGGTTTAATTACCCCCTTTTTTCTTCGTTTTTTAAGCATTTCGATTACCACCGTTATTAATACCTTAGGAATAAGAATATTTTTAACCTGCCACCCTATATAAGGTACCGTATTAATCTTTTAAGGAGGGGTTATATTAAGGTTAATTTTACCTAAATATTCCCAGGACCATATTAATACTTATTTTTTATTTATAAATATATTTATAAATATCCTTTATTTTTCCCCTTATAATTTCCCGAGGAATTTTAAAATTTTATTTTTCCTTTCCAATATAAGCCTGGTGCCGCTATACCCTGCCTTATATAATCGTGGGTAAATATATTTGCTTTATTTAATATTATTACGATTTTTTTCCGATGGTTTATTTTTTTCCCATTTTTTTTATATTAGTCCGGGTTTATGGGGGCCGTTTTATGCCTTATTTAAATATCCACGGGTTTTATTTTATCCGCCATACGTTTATATATAATAAAAATATTAATAATATTAATATTATTAAGGGGAAATACCTCCTGGGCTTTGCCAATGCCTAGGATTTTATTAATAATAAAATCTTATATTCTTCTTTTATTATTTCGCAGCTCCTAATTATTACCCTTATAATACTTTTTTAAAAAAACGTTTAATTTTTTTCTGGTAGTTTTTTTTTTATAATTAGGGTTCCGTGGGTAATTATAAAACTTCTTACGCCTTTACCCCTTTGGTTAATAAAGGGTAACCTTTATATTTAATTCTCCGGTCTAGATTTTTTTATTTAAAAGGTTTTCCCCGTTTTACGGCCTATTAATATACCCCTTTATAGGTATATCCTCCTTAAATTTCTTTATAAGGCGCTTAATTTCCTTTATAAAAAATTAGGCTATTATTCTTTCGTTATCCGAATTTAAAATTTTTATTATATAGGCAGGGATTTCGATTTTATTAGCACGGGGTTTCCCTAATTTTATATTGGCCTTTTTTTTTTTATTAGTCGAATTATAAGGGTTTTTTATATTTTCCTAAAAACCTTTATTCCCTAAGAATAAATATTGCGAAATATTCTTTTATATTTTCTTTTTAGGGTTAAATTTATAATAATAATAATATAATTATTCCCTTTTATTTTAAGCTCCCCGATTAATACATTGCGCTTTTTATTATAGTATTATTTCCACCCCGTTATTATAATAAAAGGCATTCCTAATATTACTTTTGGCGCCCCTTTTCGATTTTTTTCTAGTATAAAAAGGTTTTATATAATACGTTTAGGTTTTAAAAAAACGTGCACCTATTATTATATAACCAAGGCTAAATTAATTTTTTAATTATTATAGCCGAAAAACGTAATTCGCGCCTAATAAGCCTTAAAGCCGTATTCCTAGGCGTAGGTTCGTTTTAAAATATTGGCTTCCGCGCCTATATTTATAATAGCCCTAATTAGCTTATTTTTTGGCCCTCCTATACGTATTAATAAGTACGGGCTCGGGTAAAGGAAAAAGGGGATTATTAAGGGGATTAATACTAATGGGTTAGAAATATTAATTAAATAAAAAATTATTTTTCCTTTTTTTAATATTACCGCTTTTAGGTCTCCTAATAGGCTTATAAATAAAACCCTAAAATTTATACGCTTATATTATTAATATAATTAAATACGTATAAGGTTTATAAACTTTAATTCCTTTAAGGGTATATTATTAATAAAGCGTGTTTTTATTTTAATTATTTAATAAATATTAGGTTTATTTAAAATTACCTATCGGTATTTTTTTTAGCTTTTTACCCTTATAAATAATTTCGTTAATAATTTCCTTTACCCTTATTTTACCTGCCAATCTTTCCTGCAAAATTATTTTTATAAATTATAATATTTATAATACCTCCGTAATTATTAACCTATAAGGCCTTTTTATAATTTTTATAAATTATTTTTTTATTATTTTTTAAAAAATTAGGTCCGTAAACTTTAAGGGGTCCTTATATTTATTACCTAAGGGCGCCTTTTTTTCCTCTTATATATTACGTTTCATTTTCTTTTTTATCGCGCCTAATATTTTTTCGTGGCCAGGATCCTTTTCTTTTCCTTTGGCGCTTTTTTTTTCCCCAACCGCTTTAACCTTATTTTCCACTTTTGTTTTTTTTAAGGGCCTGCCTTATCCTTTTTTAATTCCTTTTTGGTTATAATTAAAAACCGTTTACGCCGTTTTATTATAAATATTAACGATAGGGGCTTTTATTATTATTTCCGCTTTTATATACTTCCAATTTTCCCATAAGTATTTTTTAACCATTATTATTTTACCTTTTATTATAATAAATGGTTAATTATTTTAAATATTATTAATTTTAGGGATTTTATAAACCTTATCGGTTAGGTTTATTTATAATTGGTGTATTTAAAATACCTGGTCCTTTTTATTAATTAAACCAGGCGTATTTTTTAAAAACCAAGGGTTTTTTATAATTATATTTTAGGCCTTTTATACCCGATTGTATTAATTTTTAGGCACCTTTTTATATTTATAATACCGTAGGAATATTATTTTTATTAATACTCCTTTTATAATTATATTATTAAACGTTTTAATAGGCCAGGTATTATATTCGCTTTTTTCGAAGTCCTATTTTGGTGTTTAATAAAAGGGGTATTTATAAAGGATTCCGTTAATTCGATCCTAAATATTCCATAAATAATTATATAATATATAATTATTTTTTAAATATTAATAGTATTTTATTACCTTAATTTAATATTGGGGCCTTTTATTAAAACTGGTTATTAATATAAAAAATGCTTATACCTTTAGAATTTTTAAAAGAATTATACTGATTTTTTAGGGAAATTTGGCCTAAATATAATAAAGTTCTCGCGTATGGTCCCGTTTAATTTAATAAATTTAATTAGGATTATATTTATAATGGTTTTTATATTAAGGCTTATTTTTTTTAATTTTACTATTATTTAATACCAGTTTTATTTTTTCGCCTATTTTTTAATTTTATAATATATATATATTAACCACATTTAAAGCATTTAGTTTTTTAATTAGGTTTTATTTAATTACTTTGGGCAGGATTAATCGGCTAATAGGTATTTTATTGCTTTTTTATAATCGAAATGCGGGCGGTAAATCGCGGGGGTCGGTTTAATTCTTTTAGGCCATTTTGGTTAAATCGTCTTGGTTGGCTTATTAAAACTGGGGGTCGATAGGGTTATACGTGGCTTCCTTAACGCGGGCGGTGGTCCCTCTTTTTTCCTATTAGAATTTATTTCCGAATAGCTTTATTATTTTTTTACGCTAATCTAGAAATACTTTAAGCTTTTGGAGGAATTCCTTATGGGTTTTAAGGTATAGGTTATTATTTATAATCCCTATAAAATTATATAATTAAGCCTATAATATATTATTAAAGGCGTTTAAAAACGCGTTCGATAATATAATATTATTAATATAACCCGTATGGTTTTCCTTATATTAAGCGAGCCGGCGTTTTTACCCCGCGATATATAATTATTATTAATTAATATTTTTTATAGGTTAATTTTAATAGGCAAAGCGCTCCAGATTTGCCATATTGCGGCCTTTTTAAAAGGTATCCCTATTTACGAATTCCGTTTTTAAGGCCTATTTTATTTTAATCCATATTTTTCCTATGGCGAGCGATTTAATTAATTCGGCATAGGTATTAATATAATATTATATAATATAATTTATTTTTTATATATCGCTTATAGGTATTGCCTGTTTAAATATTCGATTTAATTAATACGTATATTAGGAAATATTATTTTCCCTAAATATTACGCTTCCCTATATTTTAGGGAGCGGTAATAATAATTAAACCATAATATATTGGTTTATTTTATAGGGATTATATTAATTAATATTTAATATTATTTTTACGGATTAGCCGGGGGATAATATTCGTTTTATTTTTTAAAATATTAAAGAGACGTTTATATTATATTTCGCCCGGGGTATTGGTATAATAAGAGTTTTTAATAATGGGATTTTAAGCGAGGAAAGGTTAAAAGGCGATCGCTTGGCTTTTTATTTATATAATAAGGTTTAAGCTTTGTTGGCGTTTTTGGGTGTTTCCGCTTTCGAAAATCGTTTTTAGGCCTAAGGCCTATTTATAAGGCGTTTTTTATTTTCCTTTACCGTAATAATATTTTGGTAAAAAAACCTTCGTCGCGCTTTACCTTAAAAATATAATATAATAAATTTAAATAGTGGAATAATTTTTTAGGAAATAAAATAATTTATAAAAAATAGAAAAGATTATAAAAGTTAGCATTTAAATAGGTTTTTAAAATATAATGCAGTATAGGATTATTTTTCCTTAACCCTAGATTAAAGAATTATAAACGGTCCCTTAAAATTAAGGATAATGGTGGTGGTAATGCTTTTTAAACCTTTTAAATATAATTATGGAATTTTTATAATTCGAAGTAGGGAATTTATATAATTTCCTTGGTAATTATCTTTCCATTTTCCGGGTATTAGTATTATTTTTCCGGGGCCCTAATAGGTTTTATTCCTTGCGTTCCGCGCCTTGTATTAAAAGATTTTAGGCTTTATAGGTATACCGCTTTACCGTTTTTTTTAATCGCCTTACCCTTTATTATTAATTGGTTCGCTTCTGGTAATTATTAATTTGCCGGCTTTTTATAGGGCCGGGCGTAATATTGGTTAATTTATTTAGGCTAAAAGGCCTTGCCTTACCTTCCCCTAAGCTTTAAACCTTTTATAATTTCCTTACTGTATATTTATCCCCCCTTTTGGCCGCTTTTTTAAGTAAAGGAGATTAGGCGCCCTTAAAGGGGGGTGGGGAATTAACCATGGTTTTATGGATGGGAGCCTAAAAATTTGGCGTTTATAATTTATAAATTATTATAATCGCCATGTTTCCCTTTGATTACGGTTTAATTATAATAAAGCGTGGGACCCTTAAACTTTTCCCAAATAAGTTTAATTTTTAAGATTTTTTTTTTTCTAATAAGGCCTATATAGGATTACCCTTATATTAAATTCCTTAAAAGGGGATCGACCTTAGTTTGGACGGGCGATTTATGTTTTTCCAAACCCTTTAGGGGATATTTCCCCAAATATCCGTTAGGTTGGGTACGGGGTTTAATATTAATAATAAAAAATAAAACTTAATTTAGAAAACGGTGGGGGTTAGGCCTTTATTCGAAGAACGATTTATTAGTTATAAAAAACGGTATCCATTTTTTTTTATATTTTAAAGCGCTTGGTGGCTTTAATTTTTCCTTTTTTTTGTGCCCTTTAAGGAACGGCAAAGGTATTTTATAATTCTTGTTTTTTGCTTACGGGGTTTTAGCCGGGATTATACGAATTATCCTTTCGCCATATAATTTTTAGGATTTTTCGTAATCGTAATAAGCCCTTATAAATTAAGCCCGGTTATTATATATTTTTTTTTATTTATAAGTAAAATACTAATATTATTTAATTTTGCCTGTTTTTTCCCAGATCGGTTTAAAATGCCTTTGTAATTTCCACCTTAATATTATTATCCCCTTAACCGGAATTATATAAATTATCCCTTCGCTATATAGTTTTTGGGATTTCTTTTATAATCGTAAATAAGGTTATAATACGGGTTAATTTAAGGGCGCCTTATTTAGCCCCTAAGCTTCCGCGGTAACTTTAACCAGCCCTAATTATCCCTTTTTCTTCGAACTTTTTTTTAATAATATAAGGGCATTTTTACTATTTTTCCCTTTATTTTAAGTTTAACCGGAATTGCGTAAATCGCCTTTTCGTTATATAATTTTAAGGATCCTTTGTAATTATAATGCCCTCGGAGTTTAAACTGGGCTTATAAAAATGTTCCTTTTATTTAAAAATAGGATTATAATTCTGCTTTTTTTTATACGTATTAATACTTTTAATAATCCCTTTTTTTATTCATTTTATAGCCGAGTAAATAAAGGTTTTTTCGTTATATTGCGCCTTAGCTTTACGCCTGATTTTTGTAATATAGTGGGGGTTATTATAGGCCCACCCATATTACAACGTACACACAGCGGGCTAACCGCGGGACCGATATATATAAGAAATTACTTATAAACCATGCCCCCTATCCCAAGCCTTTCCCCCCTTTTTCCCTTTTCCTTCTTTATAAATCAAATATATATATTATTATAATACTTATTATTATTTTTTAATATAACCTTAGCCCTTTATATATATTTAATTCTTAGATAATTCCTTATTATATTTTATCCCGCACCTACCTTATAATGCCTTTATTATAAATAATAATCTAAACGAAAATAATTAGGCTTTTGCCGGCGGATAAGTATAATAAACCCTTCCCGATACGGTAATACTGCTTATCCACCAGGAAATAGCCCGGGCATTCGCGGCCGTTAATAATAAATCCGCCGCCGAGCTGAATAATATAAAAAGATGCCTAATTTAAATGCTCGCGGCCCTTAATACCCGGATCTCGACAGCGTAATAAGCGCCGCCCGCCCTAATAAACCATAATCCGCCAATTATAATAATTCCGCAGCGGAGGCAGCTCCCCTGG
Source organism: Zalerion maritima (assembly GCA_022664585.2). NCBI lineage: Eukaryota > Fungi > Ascomycota > Sordariomycetes > Lulworthiales > Lulworthiaceae > Zalerion > Zalerion maritima. The sequence goes on from JAKWBI020000569.1 coordinate 15,595, forward strand.
CCGGTAAAGTTTAATAATAATAAGGTAAAATAAAAGGTATTCCGGGTTAAAATCGAATATAAGCTAATCCTGGACTAGGACCTTATTAGGGGCGATATATTTTTATGGTATAATATTAACGCCTGCCTAAAGAATAAGCCGAAAGCCCTTATTATAATATTTTACGGCGAAGGAAAATCGATGGGTTAAAATTCCGCGCGATTTATTATATATTTAAAAACGGTATTCGGGGACCCTAATAATTGCGAACGAGCGGCAAAAAAGCTCTACTTTTTATATTAAGGGGAAAGGCAATCGTTTTTAGCCTTTTATTCCCGATTCGAGTAATTTTTAATAAACGCAGGGGATATAATATGGGACAATTTTATTAAACTTATATTATTAAATAAAGAAATATACCAGCGCCTCCGCTTGGTATTAATATTAGTTTATTTTCCTAATTTTTACCAAAAATGGGTTCGTATAATTATTAATATTATATTCCGCCTAAATTTGGTATTAGGTAAAAAAGGGAATAATATATTAATAATATATTAATTACGTTTCCAAAAGGACCCGGATACCCTAATATTGGGGGTAAATATTATAAGTTTTAAATTAAAAAATAAACCACGCCGTATTAAATGGGTAACCGTAATTAAAATAAAGGGCCGGCGTAAAAAAGACCAATATATTCGGTATAAATTTAATAATTATTTTATTTTAAAATATAAATTAGCCCCGGCCAAATTAATTAAAAAGGTCCGGATTAATACCGTGGGCGTAATGCCTTACCCGGGGGCGTTAAATAAAAATAAAAGGGAAAACGAATTAAAAGGGTAGTTTTTAAGCGTAGGCGTATTTAAAAACCGCCAATACGGAGCGAAATAATAAAGGGGATAAAGCGGATAAACGGCACCCCCTTTTTAATAAACGTTTATTTAAATAGGATTTATTTTACCGATATTTTTATCGATAATGGGTGCCTATATTATGGTGCGATTTATAATTCCCTTATTATTAAACTCCGCCTTCCATATATTTCGGTACCCGCTAGGGTATTAATATACGTATTCGCATTATCCGTATAATAAAAGATTATAATAATAAAGGCGGTATATATAAATATTAATATTAATGGGTATTTTTAGCATTATTTTTATTACCCCGTCCCGAATTTTTTATACCTAATAATATTAGGCAAATAATAATATAAAAAAAAAGCGGTCGTATATAAAACGGTAAAGAAACGGATTTATATTGGTAGGGCGAACCTTTCCGTAAGGGAATAGGGGTTAAGGGGTACCGTTTTAACGGATATATAATTGGTTAATATTACCTCCCTACGTATTATGGCGTATAAAATAAAAACAAGCGATTTAATATTATTCGCAATATTCTTATATAATATTAACGAATAGTTAAAGGTATTAATGGCCAAGCCATTCCGGCCATTTAATAAATTAAAAAGGCTGGAAAATGTATTTAAACCCGATAAAAAATAAGCGTTACCACCCCACCGCGGTTTCGTAAACCACGTAATAAAATTGGTAAAAAATATTAAGAAAAAAAACCCGTAAATATTATAGGGTCCGATTTATAATATATTAAGGGAGGAATTATTGGTCCTATAAAAAACCTTAACGGAATTATTTAATAAGGGTTATATAAGGGCCAGCAGCTCTCCCGCATGCGCCCCGGTATTTTTTATTAAAAAACCGGGGGGCGGGTTATATTTTTATTATAATTATAGGGGGTTAAACGCGGTTATACGCCAAGACCGTTATCCCCTGCCGTTTATTTATAAAATATTACGGACCCTGGCCAAGGCGTATTAATTTATTAAGGTAAATATTAAAGCCGCCTATTATAAATTACGCGTTTACCACGGGGACGAGTGGAAAATAACATTTGGAACCCGTTTCGGCCTGTACGAATAAACGGTAACCCCTTTTAGCCTTAACGGCGCGGGAGTATTATTCCAGCGGTATATTAATAATATATTACGCGAGTTTTTCGATATATTTTATACGGCGTATATAAATAATATACTGGTTTATTTAAACGGTATAAAGCGAGATTATATATTAAAGATCTGCCAAATTATGGAAAAGCTCCGCAATACAGGCTTTTAATTAAACCTAGCCAAATGCGTTTTTATAGCGAAAAAAGTAATATACCTTAGGTTTATTATAATAATAGGAAAGGGGATACGCGCCGATCCGGAAATATTACGGGCCATATATAAATAGGAGGAGCCTATAATTATAAAAGGGGTCCGCGGCTTTTTAGGCTTTATTAATTTTTATAGGGAATTTATCGATTAGTTTTTTAATTTAAAACTCCCGTTTTCCGCCCTTTTTAAAAAGGGAAAAGGGTTTTATTAGGGCCTTATCGAATCCGAAGCGTTCCAGCGATTAAAAAGGATATTTATGGCCCCCCCGGTATTGGTGTAATTCGACCCGGCGGCGGAAACGGTTTTAAAAGCCGATAGCTCGGGGTAGGTAATAGGTTTTTACCTTTTTTAATAAAGCGAAGCGGAAATATTACGCCCCGTGGTTTTTTTTTCCCAATGGTTAATACCCGCCGAATATAATTATAATATTTATAATAAGGAATTTTTAATTATAATAAAAAATATAAAGGTATGGAATATAAAACTCCGTAATATGGCCGGCGTATTCCGGGTACGCTTAAATTATAATAATTTACGGTATTTTATAATTAAAAGGCGTTTATTAAAACGCCAGGTCCGCTGGTAAAAATAAATATATTAATACCGCTTTTAATTAAAATTCTGCCCCGGCCGGTTATCCTTAACGCCCGACGCGTTATTACGGCGGGACCAGGATATATTAAAAGAAAAGGGAAACGAGCGCCTTACCGGCCGCAATTTTTAATTAATTTAAAACGATTGGCTGCCGGCGGTTATATATAATATAGGGGCCCTCCTAAACCCGCCATTTAAAAACGCCGAGCTTTAATAATTATAATCCGTAATAATATAGCGTAATAATTAATATAAAACTATACGGAAGATAATTAAAAAAAAAAAGCGAGTATTCCCCCCGGGTATAAAAATAAAGGTTTTTATTATAAAATATTCCCTTGGACCCGAGGAATACCTACGCTTTAAGGACCGGTATTAAATACCAATATAAAAGTAATTATAAACCGCCCTTATTTAACGGGCTTATAATTCTATAATTACCGGCCACCCGGAATATAATAAAATAATAATAATATTATCCCGTAATTATTTTTGGCCGGGTATAATTCGTATGGTACGCCGTTTTATATATAATTATAATATATACGGTAAAACCACCGTATAAAAAAACCAAAAAAAGGGTTTATTAAAGCCACTTTTAATGGCGGACCGTTTTTAAAGTAAAATATCCGTGGATTTTATAATAAACCTTTCCGCCGCGGACCCGTATAGCCCCCGTTTTTTAATAATAATCACCGACCGCCTTTATAAGGGCGTGATTTTAAAAGTTATAATATTTATAATGGCGGAGGTATATACCGAAAGGTTTATATAATATTTTTGGCGTTTCCACGGTTTCCTTAAAATAATTATAAATAATAAAAGGTCGAATTAAATGGGTGGTTTTTAATAATGCCTATACGAATTAATAAATATAATATAATAATTATTAAGCGCGTTCCACCCCCAAACCGATAGCGCGACCGAGCGAGCGAACCAAAAGGTTTAATACTTTTTGCGGATTTTTATATTAATAAAGCAATTAAACTGGCCCGGGCTTTTACCGGCAGCGCAATTAATTATTAATAACCGCGATTTATTATTTATCGGCCTTAGCCTATTTTTTATTACGCACGGGTATTATATAATACTTATAACGGAGCGTAATAATCCAAAGCCTTTAAAAAAATTACCGCGGGAATGCATAAAATAATTCCTGGATAAATTAAAGGAGGCCACCGAATGGGTATAAGCGGCGGCAGCGGCCATATAATAATAATACAAGAACGCAGCGAATAAATACCGCTTTTTTATAAAAAGGTTCGAGGTAAATAATAAGGTGTGGTTTTTTCTGCATAATATAATTACCGTACGGCCCTTACGGAAATTAAATTAGCTTTATACTAAGTATACGATTACGGGGGTGGTAAATTTATATATAATGGAATTAAATACCCCCTTAAATATCCACCCGTATTTTTACGTAAACCTTTTATAATAGGCCAATTATAACCCCTTACCGTCCTAAACCTAGGATAATATATAACCCCCACCGATTTAAAATAAAGGGATAAGCGATAATAAATAAACGGTAAAAAAGGTATTTTAAGCTTAAACCTAAAAGCGGGGGCGCGGTATTATAAGGTAAGTATTAATAAAATAATAGGGCTGGGCCAAACTAACCTGGGAACCTTTATCCCAGCTCGTAAATATAATAATATTAAACCATTATAAATAATACTTTAATAATACGGTAACCTATAATAGCCCCGTATAGGCTAAATTATATTTAAAATTAATAATAATAATATAACGGAAAATATAATTTAATAATAAAGTAAAGTGAAAATTTAAAGGGATTAAACCCTAGGCGTAAAAGTACCCGTGGTAATATAATAAAATAAAAAAATAAAATAAAAATTCGTAGCGCCTTATATACGGTACCGCACCGATATTTTAGGTATAATAATTAATTCATGGACCCAGTATTATTATTAAATATATTAAAGCCGCCGCGGGAGCGCGGCGTTTATTACCCGGGGAAGGATATAATATCGATAAAGGGTAATAGGGGAGTAAAAAATTAGGGGGATTAATAAAGATTTATCGGCGGATATATAATAAAAAAAAAAGGGAAAATCGGGATATACGCGGTTTTATAAAAGGGCGAGAAGCTTTTTTTTTACGGTAATAAATCGGCCGACGAACTTAATAAGGAAGGTAATTTACCCAGGCGTAAATATTATATTAATAATAGGCGCGGTAAGGGCAGCCGGTACCGAGCCGGTATAATACCCCGTATTAATACGGCGAATAATTTTATTATTAAATTATTAATAAGCCTAACCTAGGGGTTAATAAAGGCGGGCATATAATAAAACTGGGGCGGACCTACGGTAAAATTATTATAAAAAGTTTTAATTTTTACGGTAATAATAAAAGCGGTAATAGTGGTTTTAATATTAAGGGTATCGGAGTATTAAAGGGGCGGATTAATAGCGAATTACCCGGAAAAAGGGACCATTATAAATGCCCTTTATTATTTATAATACTATAGGTATAATTACCCTTAAAGTATAAAAAATAGGTAACGCTTTACCCTGCGAACTAATACCGAATTAACCGCGGCCTATTAAAAAGGCCTAAGGAGGGGGATTTTAGCAGATTAATTATAATAACGATCGGTTAAAAAATTAATAATATAATAAATATAGGCTTTATATAATTTATTACGCTCGGTATTAATAAAAATATTTTATACCAGTTAATTGTGAACCGTAACGATCGCGCGCCGGGACGGGAATTATATACCTTAATAATCTTCGTTTTTTTAGCGGGGCTGGTTTAAGGGGCGGAAGCCTTTTATTATATATAACGGGTTAATACCGCCACGGGGGCGAAATAAATAAGGGGATTATAATATATTTTAATAATAATAAAAGTATAAATAATAATATTTTTATAAGCCGCCGGCTTTGCGGTACCACCGTTATAAAAAGGGGAGCGGTATAATACCGGAAAGGCCGGCCCGGAATTACCTAAGCCAGGGATGGAGGGTTAAACGTTTTAAAATATTAAATAAATATTAATTACCATTATTATAACGGATCCGCAGCGAAAAAAAAACCACGGGGATTTATTAATAAAAATTTTAATTAAATTTAACCGGAATAAAAGTTAAATAATAATGGGTTAATGCCCAAAGTCCGCAAAACCACCGTTTAAGGTATAAAATACCCGTAAAAATGCTGGGCACTTATATAGGCGCCCAGGGAGATAAAAAAAAAAGGGGGGGGGATTTTGGGGGGGGGGGGGTATTTACGGTTATTATTATAATAAAGGTTAGGGAAAGTATAATAGGCGGCCGAAAAATAGCCCTTATAACCATTATACGCAGCGGCCGCAGCGAGGGCTTTATATAAGCGAAAACGGCGGCGGAAAAATACGTATATTACGGGGCGCGATATATAATTATACCGCAGATAATTACGCTTACGGCGCCACCATTACGGAGCCGGGCGGGTATAAAAAGGAATATATTATAGGCCCACCCATATTATAATATATATATAACGGGCTAACCGCGGGACCGATACGTATAAAAAGTTATTTATAAACCATGCCCCCCATCCTAAGCCTTTTCCCCCTTTTTCCCTTTTCCTCCTCCGTAAATCGAATATACATACTATTATGGCACTTATCGTTGCTCCTTAACGTGACCTCAGCCCTTTACAGGGGTTTAATTATTTATTAGCCTTTACTATTTTATTTATAGGGGTATAATAAGGGTATATAATCTTATTTAATATTCGAAGCCTAATCCTTTTTTGGCCTTCCCACCGCAATTATATATGCGTTTTTAACCGGTACCGGGCCCATTTCGGAATCGAATTCCCATTATTTGGCTTTGGCCCTTATGGGTTTAAAATATTGCTAGGGTAATCCTATGGCGCCGTAAAGCTTTTATATTTTTTTTTTTTCGAGGATATGTTCCCTGGTTCCTCCGTAGTAATAAATCGTTTAAAGTATAGGTGGTTAATTTCCGAAAGGCTTTTAAACTTTATGTATTATATAGGTTTGCCCAGCTTTATTTATTATTTCCCTTAATTTATTATGCTTATTTTATTTTGGGGGTAATTAATTCTTAGCCGGATATTATGCTTTTATTACCGTGGGAAGAAGACTGCCCCCTTTACAAAGTATAATTTGCGCGATTATTTAAGTTTTTATAACGTAATATACTGGTCGGTTTTTAGTTTTATTATAATATAGGTATTTGTTTCCGCTTTTTATAATATTAATATTACTAATTTTTTACCGGTATACCGTAAAAGGGTTTTTTTACCTTAGCGTAATAATTTCCGCGAATTTTTATTTATACTTATTAATATAATTCCGTATAATATTATTCCTTAATTATAATTATTAATTTAAATTAATTAAGGGGAGAGAATAATAAAGGAATTCCTTAAATTTTAATCCTAAAAAATACAGGCTTATTGCCGAAACTTAAGTTTATAAATCCTGGTTAGACTTTTAAAAAATATAACGGGGAGTAGGTTTAATAATCTCGTTATATGGTCGGTATTTAAAACCAAATTATTTGGTTTGATTAAACCTTTAATTATTTATTTAGGAGTGGTAACGCTTTAGAAAATATGGAATAATCCTGTACAGGATTATTTTTAAACGATAATATAATATTTAGGGGAAAATATAATGTATTAAATAGTAATTGCATTTTTATAATTAAATTTCTGCCGCCATGGTTTAGTGCCCTCCCAGAAATCCCATAAGTTTCGGGGGTTCTCCTAGCTTTTTATATAGTCCTGTACAGGATTATTTTAAGGCTTTAAATTAATTATTTAAGCAATCGCGCCGGGCGCCGGTCTTTGGTACAAATGCAGCGGGGGATACCTCCGGCACCGCTACAAAAGGTTTTAATAGCGAGGTACGAGTCCGGTTATTAAAAAAAAGCCGAAAGAATATATTATTTGGCCAAATTAAAATATAAGGGGTTATTTATAATTTTAAAGCGATTACGGAATTATTTTTACGGCGCGTATTTTACCCTTAAAATAAATGCGGTTAATATAATATATTAATATAATAATAATCCTATTAACCTACCCGAAATACTTATAATTAAATAAATCGTATAAATACGGTAATTCGACTTTAATATAAAGTATATATTAAAAAATAAAAATATTATAATAAATGTATTATTATAAAAACCCTTAAAATTTTTAAATAAGGAAAATAATAAATTAAAGGAAAATATTCAAAATTTTATTACTATATAATTATATATATTTAAGGCTGTACAAGATTGGAGGGATATTAAGATTTTAAAAGGAAAAATATAAAATAATAAATCCCGAAAAATAATGAATTTCCTTATTATTTTAAAAAGACTAAGCAATATTTTTTATAAATTATTCCTTCGTTAAAAAAAGAAGGCTTTAAATTATTTAATAATGGATTAAAAGCTTTGGCGTAAAACCTTAAAGGGTAAATTATAATTATAATTAATGGTCGATAATAATTAAACCCGGAAATATATTATTTAAAATAATTATATTTACGAAGGGTATAAAAAACGGAATATTATATTTAATTTTATTATTTAATATTACTATTAAAAAGAATACTAGAAATAGGTATAAAAAGTATTAAAAACCTGCCTAATTTATTAAAAATAAAATCCTTAAAGGCCTAAAATACCGCTAAAAATTTTTAACCTTATTTTAACCCCCTTTTTTAAGGTTTTACTTAATATTTTTTAAATATTATTAAAAAAAGGGTATATTTATATTATATAAATTAAATATAATTTAATAAGATAAATTAAAAGGCGACCAGTATAAAAAACCACCATAGGGTAAATGGCCAATTTTATTTAATAAAATATACTTTATAAATATGGAATATATGGGAAATTGGTAATTATTAAAGGACCGGAAAACCAAGGGTTTTTAAATAAATTTATAAAGCGAATAGGCCTGGCCAAGATAACGGTATTGGCCTAAAAGTTTCGATTATAAGGGGGAATAAAATATTATTATTTAAATACCAGGGATGCGTTATTAAAATTAGGCGGTAATTAAATTAATACGTACCCAGTGGCATTAATAGTATAAAAAATTATAATAACCCAAATTGTAGGATTTTCCCCATACGCGTTATTATACGGTTAAAAAATGGTCACCCTTATTAAAATGGCGCTCCTTATTTAAAGAATAATTAATTAAAAAGGTAATATACCGTACGCGGATTTTTTTAGCGAAAAGGAGCCGAATATTGAAATGGAAAAAAAACGGATTTAGCGGAGGTAACCCGAATTTTATAATGGAATAGGCAAGCCAGGGCCAAATATATGGATAAAAAGAATAATGGGAAAATAAGAAAGATCCCATTAAAAAAAGGGGATTTAATATTACGATGGATATTAATTATAAAAGTTAAAAGTATAAAGAATAAATAAAACCCTCGATGGATAGGATTTTATATTATTTATAAACTTTCGAATAAAAAAGAACGGTGCAATTTAAGGAACCTTATAAAGGGAGCCCTCCCTTTAAGGGTATAATCGGGAATAATAAAATTAAGAAATTTATTTAAAAGAACGGATGGTAAAATGAGCCGGCAGGAATTAATAATAATATTTGGAAAAAATAAGAACCTTATTTAAAATAAAATAATAAGTTAGGAGAGGATTGTACAGGATTAAATAATAAGGAGAATAATTTAAAAGGCCATATTAGAAATAACATATTAAAAAATTTGGGTAAGGATTAATACCGAACGGTAATATTTTATGGTAACGATTAAAAGGAAAAAAACGATTTACCCCAACGTATTATTATAATATTACGGCCAAAAAGACCACGTAATATAAAATAATTAAAGAATAAAAAGCGGGAATTGGGAAAAATACCTTTTTTAAGAATAATAAAAAAAGTACGATTTTAAATCCTAATAATAATCACGGAAAAATTCGGTAATATTCCTTTTATAAAGGAATAAAACTATACAGTATTATAAAACCTTTAAAGGAATTATTATATATAATAAAATTCCCCCTTTTTTTATATCCCTTTCCTTAAATAATAATAAACCCCTAATTAATTTAAAACCAAATATTATAAAAGAACCCAATAAAAACTATATATTTAAAATTCCGTTAATAATCCAAGGCGTATATATATATATATATAAAAAACCATATCCCTTTATCCAAAAGATTAAAAGGGAATATTTTTACATTTCCTTTTTTTCGTTCCCATATTATACCAAATTACCCTATTTTAAATAATTTATAAATAATAATCAAAAATAGCTTTTTAATTTTTAAAAAAGGTTACCCGTTTAAGTTTTAATTCGTTTATTTAATTTACGGAAAAGGAAGGGGGGGATCCTTATTTAAAGGGTTATATATAAAAATAAAAATTCCTTCGTGGGAAAACTTAATTTCTTATATTAAAGGACGCTTTTGGATAATCCTATATAATATAATTTTTATTCTGGTAATAACGAAAGGATTAATCGCGGGATAAAAAAATTATGGTTTAATTTTAAAAAATTTATAATATTCCCTATTCCTTACGAAAGCGTAAACTCTTGTCATAGGCCCACCCATATCACAACGTACACACAGCGGGCTAGCCGCGGGACCGATACGTATAAAAAACTACTCATAAACCATACCACCCTATCCCAAGCCTTTCCCCCTTTTTTTCCTTCTTCTCCTTCGTAAATCGAATATATATATTATTATAATATTTATTATTACTCCTCGATATAACCTTAACCCTTTATATATATTTAATTTTTCAATAATCCCTTACCATATTTTATTCCGCACCCACCCCGTAGCGCCTTTACCATAAATAATAACCCGAATAAAAATAATTAAACTTCCGCCGGCGGATAAGTATAATAAACCCTCCCTAAGGCGGTAACGCTGCTTATTTACCAGAAAATAGCCCGGGCATTCGCGGCCATTAATAATAAGTCCGCCGCCGAGTTAAATAATATAAAAAGACGCCTAATTTAAATGCTCGCGGCCCTCGATACCCGGATCTCGGCGGCGCATTAAACGCCGCCCGCCCTAATAAATTATAACCCGCCGGTCGTAATAATCCTATAATAAAGGTAATTCCCCTGGCCGGCGAAATTCGACGGTAATAAGGTAAAATAAAAAGCATTTCGGGTTAAAATCGAATATAAATTAATCCTTCCCAATTTTTACCAAAAATGGGTTCGTATAATTACCAATATCGCGTTCCGCCTGGACTCGGCACTGGGCAAAAAAAAAAGCAATATATTAATAACGTATTAATCGTATTCCCAAAAAAATCCGGACACCCTAATGTTAGGGGTAAATACCATAAGTTTTAAACTAAGGGATAAGCCACGCCGCGCTAAATGGGTAACCGCAATTAAAATAAAGCGCCGGCGTAAAAAAGGCTAATATATCCGGTATAAATTTAATAATTACTTTATTTTAAAATATAAATTAATCCCGGTTAAATTAACCAAAAAGGTTCGGATTAATACCGTGGGTATAATGCCCCACCCGGGGGCGTTAAACGAGAATAAAAGGAAAAATAAATTAAAAGGGTAGCTTTTAGGCGTAGGCGTGCCTAAAAGCCGCCAACGCGAAGCAAAATAATAAAGGGAATAAAGCGGATAAATAGCACCCCCTTTTTAATAAACGTTTATTTAAATGGGATTTATTTTACCGACGTATTTATTAATAACGGGTATTTATATTATGGCGCGATTTATAATTCCCTCGCTATTAAACTCCGCCTTTTATATATTTTAATACCCGCCAAAATATTAATATACACGTTCGTATTACCCGCGTAATAAAAAATTATAATAATAAAAGCGGTATACGTAAATATTAATATTAACGGGTATTTTTAATATTATTTTTATTATTCCGTCCCGAATTTTTTATACCTAATAATATTAGGTAAACCATAATACAAAAAAAAAGCGGTTATATATGAAGCGGTAAAAAAACGGATTTATATCGGTAGGGCAAACCTTTCCGTAAGGGAAAAAAGGTTAAGGGGCGTTATTTTAACGAATATATAATTAATTAATATTACCTCCCTATATACCATGGCGTATAAAGCAAAAGCGAGTAATTTAATATTATTTATAATATCCCTTTATAATATTAACGAATAATAAAAGGTATTAATGGTTAAGCTATTCCGGCCACCTAATAAATTAAAAGGGCTGAAAAATATATTCGAACCCGATAAAAAATAGGCGTTACCACCCTACCGCGGTTCCGTAAACTATATAATAAAATTAATAAAAAATACCGAGGAAAAAAACCCGTAAATATTATAGGGCCCGATTTACGGTATATCGAGGGAGGAATTACTGGTCTTATAAAAAACCCTAACGGAGTTATTTAATAAGGATTATATAAAAGCCAGTAATTTTTCCGCACGCGCCCCGGTATTTTTTATTAAAAAGCCGGGGGGCGGGTTATGTTTTTATTACGATTATAAAGGATTAAACGCGGTTATACGCCAGGACCGCTACCCCCTACCGTTTATTTATAAAATATTACGGACCTTGGCTAAGGCGCGTTGGTTTATTAAGGTAAATATTAAAGCCGCCTATTATAAATTACGCGTTCGCCACGGGAATAAATAAAAAATAATATTTAAAACTTATTTCGGCTTATACGAATAAACGGTAACCTCGTTCGGCCTTAATAACGCGGGAATATTATTTTAATAATATATTAATAATATATTACGCGAGTTTTTTAATATATTTTATACGGTATATATAAATAATATACTGGTTTATTTAAACGGTATAAAATAAAACCATATATTAAAGGTCCGCCAAATTATAAAAAAACTTCGTAATATAGGCCTCCGATTAAACCCAGCCAAGTGCGTTTTTATAATAAAAAAAATAATATACCTTAGGTTTATTATAATAATAAAAAAAGGAATACGCGTTAACCCGAAAAAATTACGGATTATACGCGAATAGGAAAAGCCCATAACCGTAAAAGGGGTCCGCGGTTTTTTAGGCTTCGTTAATTTTTATAAAAAATTTATCGATTAATTTTCTAATTTAAAACTCCCGCTTTTCGCCCTTTTTAAAAAGGGAAAAGGGTTCCATTGGGGCCCTATCGAATCCGAAACGTTTTAGCGATTAAAAAAAGCATTTATAGCCCCCCCGGTATTGGCGCAATTTAACCCGGCGGCGGAAACGGTTTTAAAAGCCAATAGTTTAGGGTAAGCAATAGGCTCCTGTTTTTTTTAATAAAGCAAAGCGGGAATATTACGCCCCGTGGCCTTTTTCTTTTAACGGTTAATATCCGCCAAATATAATTATAATATTTATAATAAAAAATTCCTGGCTATAATAAAAAGTATAAAGGTATAAAATATAAAACTTTGTAATATGGCCGGCGTATTTTGGGTACGCTCGGACTATAATAATTTACGGTATTTTATAATTAAAAGGCGTTTATTAAAATGCCAAATCCACTGGTGGGAGTAAATATATCGGTACGGTTTTTAATTAAAATTCCGCCCCGGCCGATTATTTCTGGCGCCCGACGCGTTATTGCGGCGGGACCAGGATATATTAAAGGGGAAGGGAAACGAATACCTCGCCGGCCGTAATTTCCAGCTGGTTTAAAACGATTAATTACCGGCGGCTATATATAATATGGGGATTTTCCCAAGCCCGCCATTTAAGGATACCAGGCTTTAGGAATTATAATCCGTAATGGTATAATATAATAACCAGTATAAAATTATATAAAAGATAATTAAAAAAAGGGAGCGAGCATTTTCCCCGAATATAAAAATAAAAATTTCCATTATAAAATACTCCCTCGGACCCGAGGAATACCTACGCTTTAGGGACCGGCGCTAAATACCGGCGTGGGAGTAATTATAAACCGCCCTTATTTAAAGGGCGTATAATTTTATAATTACCGGCCACCCAAAACGCGACGGAATAATAATAATATTATTCCGTAATTATTTTTGGCCGGGTATAACCCGTATAATATACCGTTTCGTACGTAATTATAATATATACGGTAAAACCACCGTATGGAAAAACCAAAAAAAGGGCTTATTAAAACCACTTTTAATGGCGGACCGTTTTTAAAGCAAAATATCCGTGGATTTTATAATAAACCTCCCCGCCGCGAACCCGTATAGCCCCCGCTTTTTAATAATAATTACCGACCGCCTTTATAAAGGCGTAATTTTAAAAGCCATAATATTTATAATGGCGGAGGTATACGCCGAAAAATTTATATAATACTTTTGGCATTTCCACGGTTTCCCTAAAATAATTATAAATAATAAAAGGTTAAATTAAATGGGTGGCTTTTAATAATGCTTATATAAATTAACGGGTATAATATAATGGTTATTAACCGCGTTCCACCCTTAAACCGACGGCGTAACCGAGCGAGTAAACCAAAAGGTCCAGCACTTTTTATAACTATTCGTTTTAATAAAGCAATTAAACTGGCCCGGGCTTTTACCGGCAGCGCAATTAATAATTAATAACCGCAATTTATTATTAATCGGCCTTAGCCTATTTTTTATTATATACGGGTACCATATAATACCCATAACGGAGCGCAATAATTTAAGGCCCTTCGAGGAAATGCCGCGGAAACGCGTAAAATAATTCCTAAAACGATTAAAAGAGGCCACCGAATGGGTATAGGCGGCGGTAGCGGTTATATAATAATAATATAAAAATATAACGAATAAACACCGTTTCCCCGTAAAAAGGTTTGAGATAGGTAATAAAGTATGGCTTTCCCTATATAATATAATTACCGTAAGGCCTTTACGGAAATTAAATTAACTTTATACCAAGTATATAATTACGGGGGTAATAAACTTATATATAATAAAATTAAACACCCCTTTAAATATACACCCGCACTTTTATATAAACCTCTTATAATAGGCCAGCCGCGACCCTTTACCATTTTAAATTTAAAATAATATATAACCCCCACCGATTTGAAATAAAAGGATAAATAATAATAAATGGTCGATAAAAAAAGTATCATAGGCCCACCTATACCACTACCTACGTACACAGCGGGCTAGCCGCGGGACTGATGCGTATAAAACGCTGCCCATAA